>KB673534.1:3331726-3348229 GCA_000349145.1 Anopheles dirus
GGTCGGCACGAAGGCGGCGTGCGCCGCGTCGACCTCGTCGAAGCACTGCTTCACGAAGCCTTCGGCCAGCGGCACCTTCCACTCGATGGTGCTCATGTGCTCGAGCACGGCCTTGGACAGATCCGTGTGGACCAGCGCGCCCGCTTCGTCCGCTATGCCCTCCTTCTTGGCGATGCACTCCGTGACGCAGTTGAGATTTTCACGGTTCTTCATCATCTCTTCATCTGCGGAGCGAAAGAAACCGGAAAGTCATCAATCATTGTACCATTTTTCGGTGCACACACACACACACAAACTTCGCAAGCGACTTACGGGGAACCGCTTCCAGGCCGAGTTCTTGAATGCAGCCGGTTCGAACTTCGGCGAACTTGGCGTGAATTTCGCTCTGGTCGAAACCATCGTTACAGCAGCGCATCGCAGCGTGGCGACGAACTCTGGAGGCGAACGGAGATCGTTCGAATCGTGCCGCTGCAGTGGCTACGACGAGCACGGCAACGAAAATCAACACTTTTCCCATTGTTCACCTGTACACTGCACCGGGCACCGTTCGGATGGATTGAACTACCCGCCTCGAGAACTAGCCGACGCTTTTATACGATGCACCGTGCTCCGATGATTCCCCACAAGATGTCGATAAGAAGTTTACCGGTGATCTTACTGATCTTACACTAATTGTCGTCCCCGGGGTGGGTCGGTAATTCAATGTCGCAATGGTAATTTCACCCCACGACGTCGCGTTTCTCACCATTGTTGTCCGGTTTCGAGTGCTCAATATGCAGTTCCCCGACCATATCGTCAACGGCCCAGCCCGGAGGAAATGATCTTCGAGTTCCCGATATGCAAACAAACCGCTTCCGACGTACGCGCACGCTGCTTAGATTGGAAGTTATAAGTGAATCATCTTCAGTGTGCAGTACGTCTCTTCTAACGGTTCCTTCAGTGTTCGGTCAGTCTGTACAACAATACTCATGTTGACGTTCGAAATTAGCACGACCATTCGTTCTCGGCACTGTTCTCCAAAATAGACACCGCTCTTTGGTAGATGTCTGCTCTATCGATCGTGCAGACATGTGTACAATTTGATCGCAATTCGGTAATACCGTGGATCATTGACCCGGCGTTTCGCAATGGTACAAAATCCAACACCACCGAAACCCGACTAACTGGAAGGGCCAGTTTTGGGCCGCTGGCGAAAATAAGTTCCACCCATAGAAAAATGGTTTCATGTTTTTGTTTTTATTTTGCACCATCCAGAACCCAGAAGACTGCGACCGGGCGGGCCTGCGGCAGTTTTTGGCACGGACTATGACGATGAGTCTAGTCACATATGATCTGGAGCTTACGAGCTCTCCCGTATCTTCGACGGGATCTTACGCCCATCAATCATCATTCATCGCGCTGTGGCTAAGAGCGCGTGTATAATACGAACATGAAGACAGGAAGACGAAACGCTAGACTTAGGTGAAAGCAAAACATGAGCAAAACCATAGCAACTGATGCCAAATTTGAATATCTCATATGCTTATTTGGAAGCAATCGCTTAAATAGTGCATACTTTGTTCAAAAAATTGCATCACAATTAACAGCAAAACCTTTCATGACAGTCTGCAGATTCAATGCTGCATTACTTAACAGCCTCCAAACGCTAAGCATAGAAAGATTGATCTTTGTTATTTGGCAAACCAATCTCCAGACTACATGGGGATTGATTGGCACTCACCAATACCTACAGCCATCATCAGCTGGATCAGAACGAAGAGCATAATAATCTGAGCAAACACAGTGTAAGGTGAGCGAAATGGATAATGTACGCATTCCCCAAGTCATCGTTCGTTTTCGTCAGTTTTCGCCGTCCGGCCCATGTATAAATAGTGCCCCAAAATGGGTATGAGCATCAAATCATAATAAGCGATAGAACGGGAACGATTATCCCGCGTGGTGTACGATAATTTTGAAAATGGTTAAGTTGATTCTGTTCGTCAGTTTGGTTGGGTTTGTGGTGGCGTACGATTTCCAGGATGCGTTCTACAGTAAGTGCTCTTGTTTGCTCCACTGCGGTTCCAACAATACGGAAAACGGTTCTAACATCTTACAAAACAGACGAGCTTCTGCTGGACGATTTGATGGATGAGTCGGATGCGCCAATGATGCTGAACCGGTTCCGACGCTCTACACCGGAGGACGATAAGTGCAAGCGCCGCTACAAGTGCTGCAACGATGACAACAACGAGAATCTGGATAAAATCCACGAAATCAAGAAGCAATGCTTCACGGAGGTGCGCAACAAAAACAAGGCTGACGGAGGTAAGTGCGGAACGGCCGTGTCTTGAACCAGTACAGTAGCGTTATCATTCCTCACGCCAACGCAGCCTACGAACCGGTGGATGTTTTCTCCTGCGAGCGTCTGAACAAGACCAAGATGGAGGTGATCTGCGCGATGGAGTGCGTCGGGCGCAAGAAGGAAGTACTCAACGAGGACGGTACGCTGATCGAAGGCAAGCTGATGGAGTTCGTGAAGAGCAACTTTGCAGCGGACGATTGGCAGCAGCCACTGCTGGGAGGACACATCGACACCTGCCTGAAGGAGGCCAAGGAGAAAGCGGCCAAAAACCCGCGCGAGGCCGGCCAGTGCAGCTCGGAGACGTCCCATTTCGGTTACTGCATGTGGCGCCAGCTGGCGCTGGCCTGCCCTAAGGAGAAGCAGGTGGCAAACCGGCGCTGCGATCGCATCCGCGAGAAGCTGGCAAACAACGAACCGCTCCACTACTACAAGGCTGAACTAGAGGATATGTAAGCGTAGGCTAAAACGAACCGGAATGCATTCACACCGCAATGGGCAGAGGTACAAATAAACTTATTTCAGAGAAGACGTTCATGTGATGTAAGCTTCTAATTACTAGTTCCGAAAAGGTGCCTAATGTTCAAGCATGAATCTCTCTGCGAATAGGTCTCTTGTGTAATGCAGTATAAGTGGGATACTACTCACCAGGCTTGCACAACGACTGGATTCTGGGATCGAAAAATAGAGGTAAGTGTTTAATATTCCGTTTTGCTGCATTTCGGTAGCGAATACTGAACGATGTTTGAAACCAGGAAAACTTTTGTAAACAAACAGCTGCTGTCACCTCACATCAACTGTCAAATCGCCGTGACAGCCAGCGCGCCGAAAACACGTTTGTACAAAACCGCCATTTTGTTCCAGTTGCAACAGGAAATGGCATCAGCACGCGGGTTGTAGTAAAAAGTGCTCGTTCTGATATCGAAAGGTACGGAGTGGCGTGAAAAACATTCCACTAGAAATTACCAAATTCAAATTACTCTACCCGCGCAGTGTTTTCATCCAAATCATACGACATCATCCATCAGAAGACGGCATGGATAACCAAAGGGAGGTGGAAAGTATGAAAGCCAGCCTGAACGTTTACGCCGAAGAGCTAATCTTCAAAAGGCTCCCCCGGAAAATCGTCCATCTTAATGCAATATTGGATTCAGCAAACTTTGAGGAATATGTCGCTGTCGACATATATGAGCAAATAACCGTGGAGAACGGTGGCCAGATGGTCAAAGGTAACAAACATATTGCTAAAGCGATGCCTCTCATGAAAGCGTACATCAACGAGCTGGAGAGCGTCATCCATCCGCTCAAAACATGGATCTTGATGCTGAAACCGAAGATGCAAGCCGGTGGCAACCTAGGCGTGGAGATTCACGAAAAAATAGTGGCAGAGATCGACAAGCTCCGGGAGTTTACGCGCGGCTGTCGCGAATCAATGATAAGTTACCATACATTACGGGCACGGCTCGTGGATAAGGTGTTAAAAAATCCGCGCGTCGAAGATTTTCGACTAGCGGTTGCTGAGGCGGACAGACACCAGTATCACTCGCTATGCTGTATACTGCTCGAAATCCGAGGAAACTACTGCTTACTACACGACCTGATCGTTAAGAACATAAAGGTGTTGAAAAAGCCACGCTATTCAAATTACAACGGCACGTTCTAGATTGAAGGTTGCACGTTTTGCTTGATAAATTAAGATTCATCCAGTATATCTCCATTACAAAATAGAACGAACCATGAAATGTGCTATCTTAATAGATGTTTAATTAAAAATGCATTCGCTTGTCTTTTCCAAGCTTGATGTTGCGGTAGAGTGTTACTTCTGCAAAACAAACCTGGTTAAATTTTATAGTTTTCTCGGTCACGACGCTGTACACCCGCCACGGAGTGATCGTCAGCTGTTAACATCTTCACTCCTCGAGCAATTCAAATCACATGCACCTCCAAAGTGCATAATCCAACCGGCTTGCAGTCAAATCGTTCGGTCCAGACATCTCGCCTTACTGTCTCGCCAGCTAGATAATGATCAAAACATTCGCACATCGCGAAAATCTGAGCCACACGCCACCGAATCGGCTGTTTTTTGCCACGAGTCGTCGTAAACGTCATCGACGGATTAGCGCCCTGGAACGCAATAGATAAAAGCGGGCGCGCGGCTCGAGAGTGCCCGTCAACCGGTCGGGCAGACATTACGGAAGAACTCGCCACCCGTAAGCCGACCATTCGATCCTGCTAAGCCCGCAGGAATTGCAATTGGGAACTACACGGCGATAAAACGCGAAGCGGTTGGCGTGGGTGTGTTTGTGCGCTATTCTCACGCATTTACCTCTTCGTAATCAGGCCAGATTATAATTTTTGGAGACCATTTTTTTGTTTGTGGCGATGTCGATGTCTTCTGCTGTTTGCGATGTTTTCCCTAATCAGATGAGGATCATCATTCACCGACACTAGGAGGCGCGCCGTTTGGTGATAAAATGCCATAGTTTGTGTCTCAAACGCAATAACAGATAACAGACTCCTCTAACACATCACCATCATCGCACGTGCCACACTCAACAAGACTCATTTATAACCGGACCGCCCGGGTGGAAATTTGGTTAGTAGTAAGGTGGACGCGTAACTACTAGTAACGGTGCAGCAGACATACAGCGGAGTGTGGCAAGTGTTTCCACAATAGGAAGGTTTCCAAAAGGCATTTTGGAGGTGTTGAACAATAGATAAACCGGTGAAATTGAAGATTTGTGCATCCGTAGTGCTCAGCGACTACGCCAAACTTTCTCGTCATGCTGAAAATATTCCGACACATACCTCTGCGACACCAGCCGAGTGGAAGCATTGGACGGGTGTCCCAATGTGGTGTTACTTTGCAAAAATCCTACTCCAGTGAGTCCGTAGACCCAATCGTAGACCTGCCCGGGCTTGGCAAGCTGAAAGGTTCGTACACCAAGAGCGCTTGGACGGGGGCGCCAATACAGCAGTTCCTGAACATACGGTACGCCGAACCCCCAGTCGGGCGGAACCGCTTCAAGGCACCGGTGCCTGTGCAACCGTGGGAAGGCGTGCGGGATGTGTCCGTGCGCGGTCGGGGTGCTCCTTGCTACGGTGATCTCAAGAAACTGCCCAAAGACCAGCTGACCGTCGAGCTGGAGGATTGCATCAACCTGTGCGTGTACACGAAGGACACGTCCGCCAAGCGCCCGGTGGTGGTTTACATCCATGGCGGTGGTTTCTACAGTGGCAGCGCCGCGCAACATCCGCCCCAGTATCTGCTCGAGAAGGATATCGTGCTGGTGGTCCCTCAGTACCGGCTGGGTGCGCTCGGTTTTCTGTCGACCAAAACGGACACCATTCCCGGCAATGCGGCCATCATGGACGTGCTGCTGGCGTTCGAGTGGGTGCAGAAGCACATCGCACAGTTCGGGGGCGATCCGGCGCAGGTCACCGCCGTCGGACAGTCGGCCGGTGCGGGCATACTCTCGTCGCTGCTGTTCAGTCCCGCGCTAAAGGAGTCTTACTTCCAGAAGATCATCCTGCACTCAGGATCCGCCTTCGGGAGCTGGCAGTTCGACCACAACGGGGAGCGCAACGCGCGCGATATAGCGCGCCGGGCCGGGTTCGACCCGAAGGCACCGCTCGAGCAGGTGGAGGAGTTCCTGATCGGGCTGGACACGTACGCACTGTTGAAGGCCTTCATGCAGCACAACGTAAGCGCGGAGGGTAATGAAGTATACGTATGCGCTCGTGCTGTAATCATTTCTATCCCTTTCCCAGTGGCAAGGACTACCCAAGGGAATCAACAACACCGGCGGTCGGATGACGATCGGGGGGCCATCGCAACTCTTCCCGAAAACGCCGTACGAGGTGATGAAGGCGGGCGGTGGCAGGAAAAACCTGCCCATGCTAACCGGCGTGGTAAAGGACGAGGGCACGTTCGCCCTGGTGGACGTGTTCACCATTCTGACGGCGCTGAAGCTGCACGACAAAAAAGACTTTCTGCGGTTTGACGTGATCGAGGAGATCCAACGCATCTTGGGCACGGTGGAGGTGTCCTGCTCCGTAACGCCCCTTGCCGTGAAGAGTATGCTCGACGTGGAAGCGGCTGCCAACGGGGACATGATGAAGATGATCCCCGGCCTGATCGACGTGAGTACCGGGAGGGTAGGACTTGAATTCCATTCTTTGCCTAATGTCTTCCCATCGCTTCCACGCAGCTTTGCGGAATGCACCTGATGAAGTCGAGCGTACTCCGGCTGGCACAGTACAACAGCAGACACACGCCGAACAGCACGTTCGTATACTCGTTCGACTACCGCGGTGAGCATACGCGCTTCGGCTACGACCAGGACATCAGACACGTCCCGTTCGATGGCGGCGTGCACCACACCAACGACTTGCTGTATCTCTTTCCCTACCCACCGACGGCGGCCCAGCTCAACGCACAAGACACCGACATGGCGAAGACCATGGTCGACCTCTGGACGTCGTTCATCGTCGACGGTGTGCCCTCGGCGCAGCAGCTGCCCCACTGGCCACCATTCAATCGTGAGTCAACCGTTCCACAAATCTTGGTGACTAACTTGACCGATGATTCATGTCCTTCTTTCCACCGTTCGGCAGAGATCTTCGGCCCCTACGTCCACCTCGACCGGCAGCTGACGGTGGGCACCAACTTCCTGGACGAATTCACGGTCAACGCAGACGCGGCCCGGCGACAGCGGCTAGCGCAGCCCGCAGGCCAGCCGGCAAAAGACACCAGCACTACCGGCAGCGACGAGCTAATCCGACGAAATCTAGCCCAACAGCAGCAGCGGGTGTA
This sequence comes from Anopheles dirus, assembly GCA_000349145.1. NCBI lineage: Eukaryota > Metazoa > Arthropoda > Insecta > Diptera > Culicidae > Anopheles > Anopheles dirus. The sequence goes on from KB673534.1 coordinate 3,338,881, forward strand.
GCGGTTTTTAATCCACGGGGTTTTCTGGCGAACCATCCGATCCGATAACAATGGCCACAACGGAATATCACACGGTGCAAGAGATAAAGTTAGTAGCACCGGCCGCAGGCAAAACACACCCCAAACCCTAAACGCGCAGGAGGGTGACGGCTCCACTTTGTAGGATATTTTTAAAAGCGCCACCGGGCGGCGTATCTCCACATCAATATTAGAAGCGCCTAGAGGCTGATAAATAAAGATTATATGATAACATTACAACGAGCAACTTCCGCTATATCTGTACGCACTTTTTCTCGTCACCACGAATGTTTTTGTTTTTTAGATTGATTTTCAATGTCATGGCCTACTAAACGGGAGCTTATTTGGTTTGAATGAATGCAAGTTTTGACTGGTTCTATACGGATATTGAAGAAAGGATTTCAAATAACACTTGCCTCCTTACTTAACGAGAGATTGTCCTCGAGGAACGCGAGGATCCATCAAAGTTTGGACCCACTACGTCTCATACGTTCAGGAGTACAACATTCAGGAGGATATTTCCGGACTGGGACGTCTGATTTGAGCCTATGATGCCTCTGGCGAGTTTGCTGCTCCAATATTATGATTCCAAACAAATGATCCATAATTATATTTGTTGAGACGTTATGACCCAAACGTTGTTTCTAATGTATATGTACACTAGCCGGCTTCTGCTTCTATATGAATCATACATCAATGACTCAAGTTTTATATTACAGTTAATGCTTTTGCTTTTAACTTAAGGTAAAGCAAAAACGAGATTGTGGCTAGTTAGTGCTATCCTCACGACTTGGGGTTAAGTTATTTTTCAAGCGCTTGACTATAAACGCCACACGGTATGCAACCAGCAGTTCAACGTAATGCATCAATCGATAAGAAAAACTAATCACGTTTCTAGATCACATGATGTCGGACACCCGTGGTTTGAATAATTCGAAAAAAAAGGCCGTTGGAAATTTGCTTACTAATCCACTAACGCAACGTCACTGCAATTAAATCGGAATGGCCTTGCTAAACATTAAGGGAATGGCCTTTTCTGTCTGTCTGGCACCGCGTCGATATCCGTTTATCAAAACGTCCATAAAATTCCCACCGTAAACGCGCCGCATGCGTGTGCAGCATGAGCAACACGAAACACGCAGACCAGCCTGCGCTAGCTTGCAAAAAAAAAAATCACAGAAATCCTCCCCATGGCGCGCGTCTTATCTTGCCGCCCCGTAATCGTCTTAAGCGTGCAGATTCGCAAATTTGCGGGCAAAATAAAGACGCCCAACCTAGCGGACGGCTCGAACGTGCCGCGCACAGTCAGTTTAGCAATGGCCACAATCAGCAGAACATTCCCGCAGTCGCTGCTGCTACTTGGGTCGGGTCGCCGGTGGTCCAGCGCGAGGGGAGCTGGCAGTGGACAGCTGCGTGTGCTGGCCGGAGCCGTCAGGAGCTGCTCGGCGATGGCGGGCACCGAAAGCCCGATGGTGGAGTTGCCGGGTCTGGGCAAGCTGAAGGGCTCGACGACACGTGGTGCCTGGACGGGTGTGAACATCTACCAGTTTTTGAACGTGCGGTACGCGGAACCCGCCATGGGCGAGCGGCGGTTTAAGCCGCCGGTTCCGGTCGCCCCGTGGGACGGCGTGTACGACGTGTCACAGCCGAAGCTGGGTGCGCCGGTGTACAAGCGCATGAAGCTGCTGGACGAGGCGCAGCGTGCCGAGAACCTGGAGGACTGCATCAATCTCAGCGTCTTCACGAAGGACTTCAGTGGCCGCAAGCCGGTGATAGTGTACGTGCACGGTGGCGGCTTCTACGACGGTGCCGTCTGCCACTATCCGCCGAACTACATCATGGAGAAGGACGTGGTGCTGGTGGTGCCCCAGTACCGGCTGGGCGTGCTCGGGTTCCTGTGCTCCAACACGACGCAGATCCCGGGCAATGCGGGCGTGATGGACGTGGTGCTGGCGTTCGAGTGGGTGCAGAAGTATATCGCCCACTTCGGGGGCGATCCGAACCAGGTGACGGCCATGGCACAGTCGTCGGGCGCGGCGATGGTCTCCAGCATGACGTACAGCCCGCTGGTGGACACGGAACGGCTGTTCCAGCGACTGATCCTGCAGTCGGGCAACTGCCACGGGTCGTGGGTGTGGGATCGCACTCCGGAGCGGAACTGCCGGGACATTGCCGGGTTCGCTGGGTTCGACCGGAAGGCACCGCTGGTGGACGTCGAGCGATTTCTGATGGAGTTGGACATCTTCAGCTTGATGAAGGCGTTCACGCAGCATTACGTAAGTGTGTGGCCATCCGCGGGTTGTGACACCGACAAACTAACTCCGTTCTGGTCTCTTCTCCCCCCGTTCCCTGGCACGAATAGCGTCTGCGAACTCCGAACGGCACGGACAAGATCGGTGGTGCCCGGCTGGTGTTTAACGATCCGAACGGTTTGTTCCCGGAACATCCGTACTTCATCATGCGCAAGGGCGGTGGGCGCAAGAACATGCCCCTGCTGACCGGCGTTACCCGGCACGATGGAACGTTTGCCTTCCTGGAGGTGTTCAACATCCTGCTGTACAAGAAACTGATCGGTGATCCGACCATTCCGCTCCACCGGATGGTGGATGAAGTGAACCAGGTGCTGGGAGTGGACGATCCAACGTGTACCGTGCGCACGCTCACCATGGCCCAGTTCTTCACGCACGAGCAGCTCGCCTCCGGCGACTTGCGGCAACTTCTGGCTGGTTTCTGCGATGTAAGTGTTGCTTCGTTGCTGCCCCGGACATGTCTCTAACGTGGTTCACTCTGTTGCGACACTGCGCAGCACACGGCGGACGTTCTGATCAAGGGACCGGTGCTCAAGGTGGCCCAAAACAACGCGACGTACCAGCCGGAGCAGACGTACCTGTACAGCTTCGACTACGCGGGCGAACACACCCGGTTCGGGTACGGAGGGGACACGTCGGCCATCCCGTTCGACGGTGGCGTACACCACTCGAACGACCTGATGTATCTCTTCCCCTATCCACCGTCCGCCGCAAACCTCAACGCACAGGACACGACCGTTGCCAAGCGGATGGTCGATCTGTGGACGTCGTTTGCCATTCATGGCAAACCGGAAGCGGAAGACGTTCCCGCCTGGGCACCGCTGAACAGTAAGTCACACTTGGCGTGTGCGAACATAACCTCAACCTTGCCGGAATCGATTAATGCGCCTTTGTTTACTTGCAGATGTGTTCGGGCCGTATCTCAAGATCAACAAGCAATTCACGATCGGGCAGGACTTCAGGGAAGAGTTTACCGTCGCAATCAAGAACCCGTCGGAGTTAAGGAAGAAAAGCTCCAAGCCGAAAGCGGCGCTTTGAGGCGGTGCGTGAAGAGCGCAGCAGGTCGTCGAAGCCGGCTCGATTGAAATAAACGAAGTTTTTGCTCGAACCATCATTGCACATTTATTAATCGTATCTCGTACCATGCCGCGTGTACCACTCTTCACCGCAGTGGGGGATCGTATTTGGTTAACTGAAAATTGCCCTACCCTATGCTGCCACGTTGCAACTCATTTGGTACTGGGTGCCGTTCCAACACAGCCGTTCGCCGTCTGCAGCGCCCACTAGCGCCTCCGCAGATTGTCCGGGTTTAGGTTGTCCTCCACGACCACCGTCTTGGTCATGACGTCGTAGATGGAGCGGTTCTGCCGGAAGCAGAGCAGCAGCAGGCACATCGGAAAGAAGAACGCGATCACGACGTTCTTCACGACGGCCCGCGCAAACGCCCGCCCGAAGCTGGGCGTGGTGCCCGGGTACAGGACGGCCCGGAGCGGCACCTGATTGCTGAGCAGCCCGGGCAGCGGCTGCGGCTCGAGCACAGTCACCTGCTCAGCGTACACGATGCGCAGCCCCATCAGCATCTTGCCGGGTGTGGCGCTGCCCGGTATCACCTGCATGTGCGCCGTCCAGACGGCCTCGTAGATGCACACCGCTATCTTGATGCCGATCTCCAGGAATATCAGCTCCGACGTGAACGACAGCAGCTCCGTGTAGTCTTCCTCGAACGAATTACGGATGGCGTCCAGGTCCATGTATAAGCTGCGGCGTGTACCAGAAGGGGAGGGAGGGTCATTTTCGATAAAACTCGAGATTATAATTTATCACAAAACCACCGCTGAGGGAAAACGCAAGGAACGCAATTGCGTCATACGTACAGGTCGATTTCGAATGCATCTATAAACGCTAGCGTCGTCATTATCTTCAGCAGGAAGATGATCGCGATATCGATTGCTTCGGCCGCGAACCGCTTCCAAAGCGGAGCTATCGCGTACTCGAGTCCTCCGCGTCGCGCAGCTACAAGGTAAAGCGGACATTTTACATTCTACTCCTTACAGGATCAAACAACCCCATTCGCATCGACCGACTCACCATCGTCCAGACGGGTGGCATCTGTCGCGTCGTTACGTCCCCGGTTCGTCGTGCCGTTCTGTCCTGATCCCGTCACCGCCGCCGTTGCCCCCGTTCCGGACAGATTCGAACCAGCGGCCACACCGTTCGCACTACCACCGGCCATGAAGGAGGAAACCGTGGGTGGACCGGCCCCGCCCGCGTTCAGTTGAAACAGCTGCGGGTAGTTGTTCATGAGATAGTACGGGATGTGTGCCTGCAGGTGGTTCTGCATCTCCGCATGGTAGACCCATGTTCGCAGCAGCTCGAAGTACATCTGTTTCGACGATTTGTTCAAATCCAGCGGCGGCAACCCGACCGGGGGGACGGGGTTGTCCTTTTCCTTGACTGTGTCCTGATTTTCCGCCATGGCAGGGTAAACTGTAGTACGCCCGGTAGGTACGGTTTATCACGAAACCAGGAGAAAACGGTCTCCGATTTGTTTTCCTTTTGCGATTGTTTTTCCAGTTGCGCAAATCTAAACAACTGAGGTGGCGATGCGTGCTCTGCCGCACGTGCTGTCAAACGGTTGTCACAGTACGTGCTATAAATTAACCCTATTTTACATATCGGGGAGCGAATACACTTTTCATCTCAATTTCATCCCCATTATTCGATACATAAATATATTTCCGACAAAAATTGAACAAAGTGTATGTGTGCTAATTGAAAAATAGCTCGTACAATTGATCAAGCTATGCTGAACTCTGTGGGAAATAACTTTAACAGTTGAATAACAAAAAATAAAGCATGTAGATGATTTAAAAATAAATTATTTTCACTATTTAATTAAAAAAAACTATTTGTCATTTTGTAAATAAAACGTTTTAATCACGAAAGAGTTTTGAAATAAGGTTCACAAAAGAAGGTTTTGTGGTCTAGTATAACTAAAAACTTAATTTATTAAATTTCTGTATGCTATTTTTTACCAACGCAACGAAATGAGTTTACAAATACTCCAAATTTAGACATATTCCAAGTTTGGCTTGGAGTTTACCGGAGGTAACCAAAAAAAACACTTTGGTGTCGCATTCGCAAGCAGGTTGCCCGGACGAGGGTTAACCAACGACTCAGTGTCAAATTTCTGCCGCTTGGGTCACCGTGCGCGGCTGGAGCTGTCAAAAAAGTGTAATGTCACCAGATTTATGTGGAACGCGAAAAAAGGCGAATGCAAGTTTTTCATATTTCGCTGGAGGAGAAACGGCAGCAGCATCAGCATCATCCTCAGCATCGTGTCGCCGCCAGCAGCATCAGCGCCCCGTGCTGTAAATTTTATTGATCCACACAGCGACGACGCCCCGTGTGTGTGCGTTTGTGTGTCTGCCCCGTGTCGTGTCGTGCGTTCATCCGGTGGGGCGGTGTGTAAGTGTGCAATCCGTTCGTGCGGTGGAAAACCCGGTGGAAAAATCGAGTGCTTTTCACGCAGCGAAATCCTGGGGCGTTCACGTTGAACCGTTCCCCAGTCGACGGCGTACCGTTCCAGGGAGGGTGTGTGCGTGTGACTGTGTGTGTGTGTGTGTGTGTGTACGTGGTGTATCGGTTGTGGCCACAAACGGTAAAACATTCCAACTCCCGGACCGTGTTTTGTGCCCATTCGGGGTGCGTGTGAACGTGTGTTTGTGTGTGTATGTGTGGGTTGGTTTTCTCATCTTTCTTTTTACTCCCCCCGTCCGCGAGTATCGCATCAGCGAAAGACCGCGGCCAACCAAATCACCCGCACCTGGGTGACCCATCTATACACACACACAAGCACGCACACGCGCACACATACACAGGGTAGTGGCCAGTCATCGGTCAGTAACGGGTGGTGACCTGGAGGTTTTCGAAGTTTCCGTCGTGTCAGCTGAAACAACCGATTTTGTACACCAACAAAACACCCCGTCTGCGAAGAGCCAACGCGGCAAACGGGTGCTGCTGCAAATCTAACGCAACGTTTACTATTCCTCTTCCTAAAGCAACATTTCGGAAAAAGGGGTCACATCCAGCCGGAACACCGGAAGGCACCAAGAAGCAGATTCCCTGCAGATAGTATTGCTTCCTTCAGGGAAAAACGCAGGTGCAAGTTACGAGAAAGAGAAAGAGAGAAAAGTTCGGTGGTCGTCGATCGTGTGCTCCAGTTCCGGTGGAAAGTGTTGTACGCGATCGCGCATCCAGCCAGCAGCAGCAGCCGCAGCACCCGGTGATTTTTCCCGTGGAAAAGCGCTAACACACAACGGTCGGTGAAAAGTGCGTCTCGGGTGTGTTTGTGCTGTGTAGTTTGTGTGTGTAGTGAGTGTCTGCAAACCGTTCCAAGTGGAACGCGAAGCGAAGAAAGAGAAGAGCAAGGGAAAGAAAGTAGCCTGTAGAAGCAGCAGCAACAGCAGCAATGTCGTCATCCGGCGATTTTGGAAACCCTCTGCGGAAGTTCAAGCTCGTATTCCTCGGTGAACAGAGCGGTAAATATCGTCACGCATTTCTGTGCCCCCCTACGCTTTACCTCTTTAACCTCTTTCTAGACCAAAAGAGACATGATCTTGAAATCACGCGGTCGCCAATGAAAATGCCTAGCAACGCAGGTCGCCTACCTCAGAGTGCGTGAGAAAGACACCACACAAGCACACTGAAAACAAAGCTCACCATCATCAAAGGAAAACGGAAGGAAAACACAGCGCTACTAATTAGCGCATTATTCAATCAGCCAAAGAAACCGCGTTTGTGATCTTTTTCGATCACCACAGCCACACCGGGTGGAAATAGCGGGTGTGTTTGTGTATGTGTCTGTGTGTTTCGTGCAAGCTTTTCCAACTCGGGTGGCTTTCACCGTTGGAACGCACGAACCCCGTCTTGGCTACTTTGCAAATGAAAACGGCAAAGTAAAGAAAACACACAAGACCCCGAGGTTCCCTCATTTGCGAGCGACTCTTGCGACAGGGGAATTCGGGGTAGCTGCATCCGTGACCTCATGAAGGTGAAGAGAAAAAGCTCCACGAAATGCTGTGAACCACTGCCAACCCCGTCCTGGGAGTTGGATTTATTTATTCATCATTGTGTCCATTTTCGCCCCGTCGCAATTCACACAAAGGTTTTCCCAGCACACAGACAGACAGACCCGAAGCAAGCAAGGAAAGCATGCACGCACAAGTTTCAGTGCCAGAGTTTTTTTTTCTCCTTGCCGGTGTTTTGTTTCGTCTCGGGACGGACGAAAGAACGCGAAAACACCCCGAAACCTAATTCACTTATCCGAGGAACATCTGACTTGATACTTTTTTTTTTCCTGTGGCATAGGGATCCTGGTTGCTATGGTGGTGGTGTTGATGGTGGCTCTTTTTACCCCTGTTCCAGACAACCGGGTGTGTCCCGCATATTGATTCGGAACTTAGAATATGAGTCTCAATATTAAGTATCGTGGAAGCCAAATTCATGAGTGATTTTTCAAAATGCTGAAATACCTGATTTCAATATGGAATAGAATTGTTTTTTTATAACCCTGTTCCTGCTGATCGGGCTAAAATGGTAGCCATTGACTTTGAATGCTAATTACTTTTCAAATGCGAACACTTATAGCAATATTAACCCATTCTTTATCAGTGTTCACAGTTACTACAAGCTGTAAAGTAAATTCCTTAACCCTTTCTTTGACACCCAAAAATTCAACACCATACACAGTATGCGGTAGTCAGTATGCGATTAATTATTTAATGTCTATTCCTAATGTGATTTTATTCCAATATTTATTTTTTCAATGAATAGAGGATCGAAATCTAGATATCTTAAAAATTATTGCGTTTTTTTTTCTAGACGATTTTTATTGCGAAATCAATAAAGCACCCTCGCGATAAGAAACTGGAGGCATTTCGTTGGTGATATAGCTCATGACATGTTGCCAACGGACTTATAGAATGCTTAATATCTTCCATGCTTGATCATATCTATATATAATTCAAACACCTTTTCGTTAATGAAATACTCATACGACAGTTCTGAAAAAATTAACACAAATTGTTCGCATTCAACAATATGTTGTGTTCTTGGTCGTCAAAGAAAGGGTTAATCCTTTCTCCCACAGCTTCCACGTCTGCCTCTGTTGCTTTGGGAGTAGTTTGTATCGGGGGGCTCCTTTCTTTTGCGAATCGCAAGTCCTTGCGAGATACAGAGAAAGAGAGAGCTTTTAACAACCGTCCGCCGCCCACCCGGTCCAGATTTCACCCCCTCCCCACCAGCATCGCTTATGTGGGAATGGACGCTATTTTTCGGTCGCGCACCCTGGCTTCTTTTCGGGAGAAAAATGTTCTCTCGCGTCTCCGCCGAAGACGGCTCACGTACGACGTGTTCTTCACTGGGGAAAAAGGGCTAATCGGACAGCATGAATCATGCGCTTGTGGGAGGGTCCTTCGTCCCGTTCTCCTTTTGAGGGCTGGATGGAGAAAAGCACAACAGAGCAAGAAGAACACACAGCCAGACATTTTGCACATGTCACAACGAGAAACGTGGTCCAAACACCGAAGCAGGTGGTGTGTGTGTGTGTGTACGACGGCCCTGAAATCGGGTACTCCACTTTTCACAAAGCCACCCTCTCCCACTATCCCCTTGCCGGCCCCTTAAAGCGGGGTGCGCACCGTGCATAATCAAATTATGCGATACATCATATCCCGGTGGTTTCTCTCTATCTAGCTCTTCTACTTTGTGTATGTATGATGTGTACATGTGTGTTGTTTTTCTTTTCTTCTTGCATGATGCTCAATGGGATCAACCGCCGCTTCCACTCGAACCAACCATCGGCTCTGATGATGATGATGATGATGATGCTGTTCACGGTCTGCTGGATGCATCCGTCGCGCAAACCATATCGGCCTCTCCAACCCAAAACACCAGTGGGCAAAACATCGCTAATCACCAGGTTTATGTACGACAGCTTCGACAACACATACCAGGTAAGT
>KB673534.1:3353885-3408150 GCA_000349145.1 Anopheles dirus
GTTCCGTGCCGCTTGCAGCAGTCCCGAGAGGATATACTTTTGTTCAACACTAACGGTCAAATGACACCTAAAAGGCTATTTGTTGACTCAACTAGAATAGGTTGCGTACAACGCATGGCTTTCTCTACAATACGACAAATACCAATTCTGTCAAATTCTGAAGTTTTGTGTATGAATGAGATGTTCCTAAATACCGGCACAGGAAATTACAACACCAGCAGTTATAACTCATAGTTTTTTGTTTGGTTTTAATGATTGTAACAATCTCACAATCTGCAAGGATTATAAAACACGAATAATTACTGCAATTTGCTCCTAAATTGTAGCCCAATCGGTTATTAAATGCCAAAAATAGCCTTTCTGTGGGTGTCAATTGACACCAATGTTGCCCGTTAGGCATATTCAATCCATTTGACTGCTAGTGTTAAGGCTCCACATTGCTGTCTGGTTCATTGCCCACGCAAAAATCGTTAAATTCAACGCTGCAGTATCTAGCCAGAATACTTTTTATGGGTTTGGCATGAACAATGTTTGTTGAATTTTTCGCTTTTTCCAACTGTTTACATAATCCAGATTTGCCTCGTGACACTTTACCTACGGTACACTTGAAAGGGCTGTCAGAAACCAACCCATTTGTAATTCATTAGCACAACTTTACCGCAGTGCAACCGCTTCCCCGCTCGGGACGCGGCTTACGAAGGTTTTTTGGATGCTTTTTTAAAACATTTTTTACACTTTTCACCGATGGGTGGTGGGGTGTGCGTGCGCGTGTGGGGGCTGACGATAGCTTGCCATTTCAATTAGCATAATTCCAAGTGCGATCGAGAGAAGCTCATGATGTAACTTTTTCTTCCTGTATTTTTTTCTTCTTTTTGCTTGGTTCTTCACTTTTTATCTCTTCTTTTCATTTGCAGAGGTATGAAGCTGTAATTTGCTCTCTCCGGTTTAGGCAAGAAATTGAATCCTGAATTATTCAAAAGTGTTGCCTTCCCCATCCGCCGCGGGGTAATAAACTTTAAGACGCCGACGCATTCGAAATGGGATGAGCGAATAGCGAACAGAAGAGAAAAAAAAGTTCATCAAAGCCAAATTAGAAGCTTTCTCGTTTTCATTTGATGTTTCGCGAGCTTCCCGACCTTGGCTTGGCAAATGAAACGAACAAATCTTGCTTTGCTCGTTCAATTTGCTGCAATTAATAAAGCTATTTATTCTCGCAGCGTGCGCGCACACACACACACACTGATACGCTCGGGAACGGTCCAACAAACGAGCCATAATACTGGTGCTGTGCTTCGGTGGATTCCCTTTCCCGGTGAAGAATTTATGGTTGGAACGACGCCGCACGCCTTTCAGTGTGTAACTCGCCGCGAGATGTACGAAATTTCAATACGATCGCGCAAAAGGGAAACCATAACGACATTGTTTGTCTGCTGTCAGGAGCGATCGGAGGGCGAGAAAGGATCCGGAAAATATAACGGCCATAAACAAATTTATCACGCGCCAGGTGAAAATTGCACCGTTTTGTGCGCGGTCCGGATTCGGAAAATTCCGTCGTTCCGTTTTATCGGCGGTTGTGTGTGTGTGTGTCTGGCTTGTTTTTTGTTTGTTGTGTGCTGTGCACGCTTGGAAAAGCCTCCGTTTTGCTTCGATGTATTACCAGCCGTGTCCTTCCGTTCTTACTGTTGACTGTTTATCCCTTTTATCCTTCAAAGCCAGGTGCCAGGAATTTGGGGGTATTAGAAGGTGGAAAACAAGCGAATGGGCAAATACAAACGATTATTCCACATACTACGGAATGGGAGTGAGAGAACAAATGGTCCAGCGAGACGGATTTCCTTCTGGTGTTAGTAGAAGGGAGAGTTAAAAATGTTTATGTTCATACGCGTACCGTAGAGCTAGTGAAATTCTGCTTCCCTTTACGAGGATACCCTTACAGCGTTTGCCTTCCCTTTCTCGTGAAAAGGACGCACACTTTATTAGCAAACAATTTGCACTACATCACACAGAAGCGTTGTGGGTACTAAACACTCCGGCCGGTAGTGGAGTGATCATCGCTAGGGGTGTCCTAATAAAAAAGCGAAGGTTATGTTTGCCGTATATTACCGTGTACTGAACAGTGTTGAACTTATTTATTATTCTTATAGTACGGCTAGTGCACACACGGCTAGTGATGAGCTTTTCTACTCTTGTTTAAGAACGTGATTGAGTTGCTCTTTTAAATAATTTTTACTATCATCAAGAGTCCAAGAAACATCGAACCTCGAAAGAGTTTTACGTAATCGAATTCTCGACTGGGCCGAAAAGGTGAAAAAATTTGAGTCCAAGTTCTATAAGCACCTGTTCACAAAAATTGTGTACTATCAATGGTATACAAACTCTCAATGGTATCAAAAGTTGTATACAAACAATGGTTGCAGAAAAACGTCATAAAGATTCGATTATAAGTCGATTTCCACATGCAATCAGAAAAGAATCGAAAGCGAATCGATAGATAATCGACTCCGAATCAGACTTCCACGAAGAGTTGGCTCCTAAATAGCTTCGAAAAGTGATCAAAAGGAAATCGTGAAAACTTTCGACTCAGCAACATATTCGGAAAGGAATCCAAAGAGGATTGGCTCTTAAATAAAGCAACAAAAAAAAATCGTCGCTGAATCGAAAAAGATATAAAAAGGAGTCGACTTCCTCAAAGAGTTGAAAAGATCTTATGAGTTGCCTCGGCAAGCGAATCGAGAAGGAATCCAACGGGAATCAACTCAGTCGAATAAGAGTTGTCTTCTTCTATATACAATCGATGAATAGGAAAAAGTAGACATTCTTGATACGTTGAAATGAGTCGATTAAACATCCTATCCCAAAAACGGAATCGACTCCTATAAAGAACTTGTCTCCACAAATAGAGTCGAAAAGATATTGAAAGCAAATCAGTAAGTCAGTAAATAACCGCAAAAGAGTAGGTTCCGCAATAGAATAAAGAAAACTTCCAAATCGAATCGAATCGAAGAAGAGTCATCTGTCACACCAAGAACTTGAAAGAGTACTCTTGAAAAGGAGCAAAACTTTCCTAAAAGATACTTAAAAATAGTTGACTCCCAACTATATTCGCAAAGTAACCAAAACTAAATCGATTTCTTCAAAGAGCCGACATCTAAGAGAAAGCGAACGAGAACTGGGAAGCAGGCAAGAAAAGGAGTCTTACCGGTTCGGCTTGGAAAGTGAGTCATTTTAGGAGTCCCCTAAAATCTTAGTCAAACAAATCAAAACATTTTTTTCGTGAATCACACTTCGATTCTTAAACGATCCAGAAGAAGAAGCTCAACAATTTCCCGCACGTAGACACGAGCCCATCGAAAGTTTGCGGAAGCATTAAACCAGTCATTCCAACGACGTGCTTGCTGTTCCGCAGCAAATGGCACTAATAACTTACATTTATCCTTTCATCTACGCCACATTACTCAGGACACCCACCGCCGCCGCCGCCGCCGCACCACGTTCCGTCACGTTCTGACCTCAGTCCCGCGACGACTCCACAACAATTCTTCCTCTGTTCCAGCGCCGACCACATCCGCCCACACAACGCTTAATGTGTACCTGCGTGTGTGGCAACAGCAAACACGTTTTTATGTATGTGGTGCAGGCAGGTGTAGAGATGGAGCAGCGCTTCGCTTAGTATGACTAACTTTCCCATCTCACTGTCGGGCTCGTCAAAATGGAGGAGCGCACACCGAAGCACTCGGAAGCTGCCACGGACATTAAAAAACAAAAAACGGAGGCCGGGCTAAATGAATTCTCCCTTTCCCCGTGACGCGTTCCGAGCCGGCGCATCTTCAAAAGCAGAACGACCGCACTGTCCCGGATTCTTTTGTTTTCGGAGCAAATTTCCCAAACTTTGCGGCGGCGAGCGTAATAAGAACGTAAATAATAATCCGCCAGGAAACCATTCGTTTCATGGCCCGCGTGTTGGCAGTACCGTTGAGTTCACCACCGGACCTTCAGGTGTATGTCCGTGTTGGTGGTAATTTTCCATGTCGGTGGGCTTTTTGTTGAATTATTATTTTTTGGGCGGTAGGAGAAACTTTGATGAGAAAGTTTTTATACCCGAGAATTGTTGGAACGTGCAGTTTTATAATTAATATGCGCAGGATCTTTGATTGTTCGAGTATTGCGTACCCCGCAGGAATCAATAGTAAAATTGGCCTTCGTGCTGGAACTTGCACTAGAACTCACTCTCCAGCTTTATTGTACTTCTTGTGGCCTTCGGCGAGTTACTGCCATCGAAGTCTGGCCTCAGTTCGCTTCCCGGTAGAGCGAGTTTTAGGCCATTTAACGCTCGCTTTCGATCCGGACGTTGGTGGTACGTCCTTCGGGCAATAAACCATCAACCCTGCCGAACGCGGTTCACTTCGTCCATGCCCTCCTCGTTTCGTTGTGCCGGCCGCCAATGCGCGACTATCGGGCCCACAGTGAGTGATGTGAAATTAGATCATTAAAATGTATGCGGAGACATGATGTCGCCCCACGCAAAGTGCAAACCCATTGGCATGATGGTGGGGGTCGTCGCCAACAGTATTTCAGCGTTTCCGCCCTTTCGGCTTACGTTGGGTGGGATGGTATGGTGGTGACACACGGTTCCGGACATTTTAGCCACCGCCCCGGAGCCGGAACAACCTGCGATACAACCCACACGCTGTATGTGTTTGAATGTGGAGTAGAAGAAGAACTGGCAGTATTGTATCCACGTAATGTATGCTTTCGGCAAAGGCAGCCGGGTGCAGCAGTAGAATCGATGTGCGTGTATCCCCCTGTTCGGTATTCCCATAACTGGGCAACGCTCGGTCTTATGTCATACATGTGTTAAATCACACAAAAGCGCTCCTTTCAGGGCTGATGGGTGTGTGTGTATGTGTGTGTGGTTTAGAATTTCCGACCACCTTTCACCTTGCGGCCACGGGAATGAAACAGAACGCCAGAAGAAGAAGTTGCTGCTGGCAACAATCAATGGGCTCGTTCGTTCCTGCCGATGTAATGTTATTGGCGGAATCGAACCGTGAAAAAACACATGATTGATCAGCCCGCGGGAATCAATTTGTCGGCTGTGGCGGTAATGGCGAGCGAGAGGCATTGCAACGAATCATATCTTCCGTATAGGCGTCATTTCCGTCATCATCTGTCATCTGTATCACGTTTCGTTTTTACATCTCAGGGTTCACTCGATCTCGAGAACTCATCTGGAATCTTGTCGTAACGGCCTTTCAAGGCATTACAGAATCGCTTGGAAGAAAATATTGACATGAAAATTAATCCTTTGCTAGAAGAATGTTTACTTTAACGTTTTCCTGCTACATCTGGTTACTCTGGCACAAACACAGTCCAGGCTGTGAGTTCAGTTCTTAAATGATCGTTATACGCGCTAGGTTTGTGATTGTCCAGTTAGGGGCAATATTCAAGTCAAGGGAATCCTTAAATGGCCGTGATTTGGAGTCTGTGTTTCTTACTCTGATGATGACGAATTTGTTGGAAAGCTCCCAAAATTGCTTGAAACCAACAGTGACGTAAAAGATAATACCATTAATGTCTAATTCTCCTAATTTTCGTAGGTATCATCTGCGATAAACGTTGGTACTAGAAGGAATTATAGAAGACCCTGTCATATGTAGATTAGTTTTTTCATGATAAGCAGCATCTGACACATCCCAACTGGCCGCCAACAGGTTTAATCGAATTAAATGAATCCAGGATCTGGGGTACTAACTTGCCCTAACTTGAAATCAGTTGTTCTTATTCTTAGTATCATAAGTTTACTGGAAAATTGGTAGAAATTGGTAGCGGATTAGAATAAGGCAAAACTTTATCCAATTTTTTTTAAATGCCATATCATACTTAACAGATAACATTTATAGATCACCCTCACAAACGACATGTTTCTCCTTCTTCTATTCTGGCATCTTACTACTTCTTAGACTCATCGATTCTCCATTTGGGAAGTCCATTTGGGATTTGTTACCGGTTCATTCGTTTGCAGACTGGTGTCGCTACTGTGTCCACTACCGGGACGCGCAACAATGCTGATTATTCGGAAAACTCATCAATTTCGAAAGAAGTTCCATCCTAAAATGCAATGCTTATTTGATGGAATTTTGAAATCATGTTGGATTACGATGTTCAAAGTGGAAGATCAAAGCTAACTGATGGACATTCCTTGCAGCGTGGTCCATTTATATTGCGCAGCACAAAGCACGTTCCGAAGAACAAAGCACATTCTGGGAACGAATGGCAAGATTTTCATTACGATTGTAATTGCACCGTCCCGCGCTCGATGGATGATGATATCTGCGGGATTTGTTCGAATGAAATCATTGCATATTTAACTAAAAGTCGCAGTGTCTCATCTCGCAAACGATTGACCTACATTACATGCGCGGCGTGGGAACACCACTGACCGACCATTACGATCACCGTGCAGTCCGTGGATTCGAGGTGTTATCGTTTTATTTATTCAGCTTATAACTTCAGAATGCATTTCATGGCGGTCGTGGAAACAGCAACAGCAGCAGCAGTACAGTCCAACCAAACTGTGCAGCAACATGAACCGTGTGCTCTGCTTTTGTCAAAACCACCGTTTTGCCGTTTTTATGTATGTTTCCCTTCAATCCTCCTCCTGGTTGCATGGACACCAAAGGCGGGGTGCATTTTCTAGAGTGGGTTTCAAGTGGTGTGCACCACGAGAGACAGAGAGAGAGAGAGAGATGCAACGGCTCCGTCCAAAGTGTGTGGACCTTCGCCGTCCAGACCTCTTCGGGCAATACGTTGGCAATACTTCCTCCGGAGGGTGTTCGTATCATGTTTTCAACATTCAAGCTTAACCTCTGCTCCACTTGGCCGTGCAGAGTGGAGAGCAGCACCCATTACCTCATCGAAACACGGTGGATTGTGGACGCTTGTGAGGCAAGGATGAAGAGTCTGATGTGGCGCTCGTCCATTTGACGACCGCGTCCGTTCGCCCGAAGGAACAATTTTCCAGTTTTATTGTGGCGTGTGGGGGCGTCCAGTTATTTATGTCTCGAGGCGGCTGGCTCCAATGATAAAATTGGGTAAACATGCCTATTAAACTTCACCGAAGTTTGTGAATGTATGTACATTGAGGTTATACATGTTTGAAGAAGAATGGTCAAGTTGTTTGAATATTTGTTCGAAATTTTATAAGAGACTGTAGCTTGTTCTGAAACCCATAGCTTATTTTTGTAAATTGGAAACCTCTCCCCCTATATAAAACCGCTTAAGAACGTTCTTCCCGTCAGCGTTACGCAGCAAGTCCCAGCGCTTGAATTAAGCGCTCCTCTATTAGAACCGTTTTACGATGCCTAGAGCAATATCTCCCAGCAGACCGATTGGTGTTATCTTCTCCGGACAAGCGTCTTCATTATTCCTAACTTATCTACCAGCTGCAGCTTCCGTTTGCCCGCCAACAAGACGGCGGCTTTAACGACGCATCGCTGCCGCCGCCACCGTGTGCTTCTCATTCATATTAGATGATCCATATTTATTTATTTGCCAACGGGGCGCCTCCAATTCCTTTTTTTCTCTCTCGCTCTCCTCTCCGTCTGGTCTGGTCGGAAGTCGTCAGTTGGAGGAATGAGGGTGGCATGAGCACCGCCTCACCTTAATAGGATGAAGTCGGCATAAAACGTAAAGCAACTTCTTCGCCAGACCCCAGACACGAACCCTCCAATCGATTTGCGCTCGTGAAGGTTACCTATCCGTCTGGCACTGGCTGGCTGGCAGGCGCCCACCACCTCGGTCAGCTGGTTCGTGCGGCACATGTACTCCTCCATCCAACGATGACGCCATCGATGTGGAAGATTTATGACAAACACGGGGTACGCACGGTAGCAGCGCCCTGTTCCGCGTATCGATCGCTTTTCACCGGCACCGTCGGTACACCGTTGCTCAGTCAGGCTGCGCTCTGGTGGCATATTCGACGGTGGGACGACCGGAATGATACTTTAATAGTCGTTCCCATCGGAAAACGCGGACGAAAGGTTAGGGAAGAAGAAATTATGCTGATGTTTCCTCGAGCAAACGGTGGGCAGGCATGCAGGCAAACATTGGAACAGACGACGTGAACTTCAAACCACCGCTCCACGTCACGCCTGACATCCACCGGCCACAGCGGAAATGAGATGTTCGATGGGATGACCGTGCTTCAGCGCGCGCTGTTTGTGAAGTGTTGGCATAATTGGCTTCGTGTTCCCGGTAGTTGGGAGCGGACGCGAGCGTTCTATGGCACCGGTACATGGCAACGTGCTGTGTGTTTCCCTTTGGAATGCGCCCATCTTCTCGAAGTATTCATTTTTAGTAACACTTCCCACGTGTATAGCGTGGAAGATGGAGGGACCGAGAACGTACATGAGCATTTTTATTAGCGATTCTATCTCTATTGGAACCATTGCTCTATTCGATACAGCATTAGAGCCTTTTCAAATCTCCGTTTGGAAGCTAATTTATATGTAATCTATCTTGATCCTGGCAGGTTAAATGTAATAAGATCATCTACTTGGATGGTGTCAGACACTGTTAAATATTTTAAGTTAAATAGCTAAGATTCCAATATGCTTTTCTAGGTCTAGGTTTTTACAGAATTTGCAGATTTTGCTCAAATATCGGGACATAAGTTTGTTGGGTCGTCTAGTCATCTACTAACTCGTGAACTTTTCTTTCCGTTACAGGCCACCATCGGTATAGACTTCCTCTCGAAAACGATGTATCTAGAGGACCGAACAGTGAGATTACAGCTGTGGGACACGGCCGGCCAGGAACGGTTCCGCTCGCTGATACCATCCTACATTCGTGATTCAACCGTAGCGGTAGTGGTGTACGACATTACAAGTAAGTATCGGGCTAATGAAAATCTTTCAGCTCGTGCTCTCAGTTCAGTGCCATTACACGCCAGTCCGGAAGATGGGCGTCGCTTCATTTTGGGTCGTTACTCATACCATAAATCACACAGCCAGCACCAGCGCAATGTTCTCATATCGGCCGGCATAAGCCTGGGTGAAAGTCAACTTAATCCATCCACCACGATGCTTCTTTCTCCGACCTTACTGTCAGAGCTGAAGACATGTTGAAGGTCCCCCGAAGCAAGCCCGGACCAGTTTGACATTGTCGTATGATTTTGTTTTACTCCTCTGTGTGTGTGTACACTGCACTCTTTGCTTTACTTTGAAGCCCCAATTCAGCCACCCACTTGTTGTGTGCCGGGGCCCGCTTAGGAGTTGCAAATGCCGGAAGGTAGTAAACTCGTCTCGTTAGCGTACTCCACGTAAGACGCCAAAAGCCGGTTGCTTTGGTTGCTTGAGATTTTGCGTGTGAGTGTATGCTTGCATGTATTTTCTTACGTATGTTGCAAACTATGCCACTTCTGGCTCATCCCAGGGTCACACACGGATGGCAAGATACAAGCAATCAAAATCGGTCCCTCCCGTTTGGCGGCCGTTGGCACTCGAAGTCATTTCTTATCATGGTTGACATAATTAGCTTACGTTACACAAACCATGACGTAAGTTTGACACCGCGAGCCTTACCGCGGGAAATGGGGTTTCCTGGTAAGATATGATTGCTTTGAGGCATTTTTCGCATGTTCAGTGTGCCCTTTCGGCTGATCTGAAAACAGTTGATAGTATATAAACCTGTTTTTTTATGCCTTCCAGGGTCATTGCAGCAGAAAGTCGAAGTCATTGCAGCAGCACGTTTAGGTCATCGTGGAAATTGTCTTTAACTCAAATTCGAAGTACGTCTCTAATTGCTTAATCGCCTGACTACTTTCCTAGAGACTCTTGTGAGTCAACGAACGCCGGGGGATATCACGTAAATCCTTGTAACTGCTGAAGGAACCGCGTTTTTTCTGTTAAGATGCATGCTCAACGTACTAGTTTAGCCAATATATGCATTGCCTCTGGTCGATCTGGACTTTGCTCTGTTTCAACGTGGTCCGACTTTAAATTCCACTAAACTAAGCATTGTAGTCCCTCGATTAAATCATATCAAAATTGTCTTATTTATGGATAAAATATATGAACATATCGGTAGAGTTTGGAACAGCTTTAGCTACTCTATTCTCTTAACTGTGAAGCACTGATTGTTCACGTTATTATTCTTTTTTATTGGCGGAAATGTAAGTTCTATAAAAATGGCATCATCAGGGAATGGCACAATGGTTCGAGCAGAGGTCAGGGAAGATGTTTGAAATATGTATGGATTGTTCCTTTTTATAAAGCATTTAAAAAAATATAACCCTACAAATGCTGGTTTAAATAAGTCATAAAAAATGACAAATGTACTTGTGTCAGTGTTAAACTTACACTATTGTAGGATGAATTGAGAAGATACAGAAGAGAGTTTTACGGCTCTGATGTTCGTGCTATCAATACTTCACCGCACCTATTAACTTGTTGATCTAAATGTTCCATATTACCCCCTCCCTCTCTTATCTCTCCCACGTGTACCCTCCCGGTCGAGCCTGACGGGGCTTATCGAATTTACTCTTTTTCTCGTCCCGCACCGATTGAAAGTGAAACATTTACCCACGCGTCGTCGTAGCGCACACGTGCGGGAAAGGCAATATTGTCAAAACTTATCACGAAGCCACGGCTCATCGGCAAACAACCACCACCATAGGATTCAATTAGTGTGTGACTCAATCCGTCACGCGTCAGCGACGGTCAATTTATGAGTGCTATACTCGTTTGCCATCTTCGCACCAAACACCGAACGCGTCTCACATTGTGCAACGTGGTTCGGGCTGACGGAGTATCGGCGGATGATCGAGTCTGCAGGGAGTATCTTTTTTATGACTTGCAGCTTCTTCCCCCTGCATCGTGGATGATATATAGTTTGATGTCTTTATTTTTTGTTTTTCTTTTAGTTTCTTGAAGCTTCAGTCTGGTGTGTGTTGTCTCGCAAAAACGATAGCAAAACCCACAAACGCTACTTGGGAGGATGATGAGGATGTGCATCAAGAAGAAATCGTCTAACGAAAATCGTTACGCCACTGTGATTGTATATTGCACAAAGCGCAACGTGCAAATGCGTGCAATTTTCGGTGCGAAAACGGTCCGTATTCAATCAACCGTTTTGGGGCAAACTTTATCCCCGCGCCCCGTACCGTGATTCGTCCTGACGCAACGGAGATCACTGCAGTGTGCCATAACGTGCGGTTTTGACTTTTCCAATCGATCGTATCCGAGATTTTAGTTCGGCATGACTAATCAACTGGATGACGCATCATGAGCAGGAAGAGAAATCACCCTTAAATTGTGGTAGGAAGCTCTCTTTCCCTCCACACGAACCGGGCGCCTCCATCGAGCTGATGTCGGCCAGTAGCCACAGATGGGTCCTTTTCTACGGTGCTGCTGCTCCGGTGAGCCCTTCCACTAATGGTCAACCATCGCAATGAGGCTGATGATGGGAGTATGCAAATGGGTCGAATGAATGAAACGATAATGAAAACTGCTCCTTCTCACGACGGCGGGTGCCCTTGTTATGGGGGACATCCTAAACCCTTTTCTACGTATTTTGCATTATTAGGTGTTGCGGGCGGGGTTGTGGGCAATTCTACTCCTCTCGTTCGATCGCATTCTCTTCCTTCGTTTTAATGAGTGCAGAATAAATCCGTTTCTCTACGTGAGCTAAACATAGAGAACGTTCAGCTCCACGTGAGCGGTTGGGATCTGGTTGGGGCTGAAGTAGGGCAGGGTTATACAAAGGGATTTCGATTCGTACTGACAAAGCACCTGCAACTCCCCAGTTACGCCCCGAGACAGAACACGACACTAATCGATTTTAAATATGTAGGTTACCGGTGGCGGCAGGACACACGCTACGTCTGATTTACTGTCTGGAAGAGTAATTGGGTGCCCACAACACTCTGCTGTTCCCTTGCTGCATTTGTTCTGCTCACAAAGAGAACCTGTTTTTCGCTGGAGTATTGTATTTAGCAAGCGACACGTTATTAGTTTAGTTCACAAAAATTTTGTGCGGCAGTTTATCATGCAGTTAGTTCTCGATGTTACACTCTCATCAACAGCTGGCGTTACTAGCGTGTTGGCGTTACACTTTTGTATCGATACGGTTTGTGTCCTGGATGCGCCGGAGGTGGTTTGTTTGTGTTGCTTATGCTTGAGTTTTTGGGACATTTTTACAGTAGTTAAGACATAAGAACTCTTTTTTTATTAAATTCATGGGCTAACAAAATTAATAACTTATTAATAAATTATATGTAACCAAAATGGATGTTGTTTACAATGTTACACTTTTGAATCAATTCGGTTTGTGTCCGGGATCCGCGGAAGTAGGTTTGCTTCTGGTTCAAAGTGCAGCTAGCCAGATATTTTCTAATATTATTTTATTTAAGATTATTGGTAATACATTTCTTCTAGTCGCGTTATATAAATTCTTTGTCCAAGAGTTTAAGTTCTAGATTGACTTAAATTAAAAAACTAAACATACTCACATAAGCCCCCCAAGCTATTGATGTTGAATGTTGTTTTCACTCCACTGTAACCAACCAATCATCTGTTCTTCTACTCCTTTTTCAAGATGCGAATTCATTTCACCAAACATCGAAATGGATCGACGACGTGCGAACGGAGCGTGGTAGTGACGTGATCATAATGCTAGTGGGAAACAAAACCGATCTCTCCGACAAGCGCCAGGTGTCGACGGAGGAGGGCGAACGGAAAGCGAAAGAACTGAACGTAATGTTTATCGAGACTAGTGCGAAAGCCGGTTACAACGTGAAGCAGGTACGCATTGCATTTCCCATCTCGTTCTCGTGTCCCATCCCCTATTAATCTCGTGTCTTGTTTCTCTTTGTAGCTATTCCGAAGAGTAGCCGCCGCCCTGCCTGGCATGGACTCGACCGAGAACAAACCACCAGAAGACAGTATCCTTTTCGTAAAGAAAATGCAACCTTTTCTTTCTTTTCAGCGATTTTTTTTATGGGAAAAATTATTCGTTTCACTCTTTTTACACATTCCAAGCTGAATCGTTCAGTTTTGTTTGACTTAAGTTAATTTATCAGCTTTAAAAGACCATTTTTCCCTGTTTTCAGTTCATGCGCGTTGCTTTTTCATTTAATTTATCTCTTCTGTTGTTTTCCTTAACACTTTGTTTTCTCCCCCTGCTTTCCCGTCACCAGTGCACGAGGTTGTGCTGAAAGATTCGCCAAACGAAACGAAAGACCCGGAAGGTGGCTGTGCTTGCTGAGACAACTACTGAGCTCTTCGGTGGAGCAGCAGCAGCAGAAAATGCAGTCGCAGAACTTATGGCAACCCTATGATAACCTGTTACTACTGACTACTACTACTTCTACTACTACTACTACTAGCTACTATTACCGCTAATATAACGACTACACTGTGCAAAGGGGACGGCGTTTCACTACTACGATGACTACACTACTGCTTATTCCGGTGCGTGATGAATCAAACCACCCACGCCGCAGGATTACATGGTCCGTTGGGCAGGCAGAACGAGGTGTGCAGGTTGGCGACGCACCCGGAGACAGAGACTAGCTGGACAAATGACAACAGGGAGACGATCGTGTGATGTGCATTTTATGTCGTATGTTTTTTTTTTGTTTTGTTACATTATTTTCCGTCGTATTTATTTGTAGCGGTTCAGCAAAGGAACCGAGACCCGTACGGACATGATTCATTCGAAGTTATCAACCGTAGACTGTAATTCGTAAGGGAACGATTAGGTGCTGTGGTTTTGATTAGTTGAACACGAACTACACGTTTGCTGAGTCAACTGCATGTTACGTTCATCTTCCGATTGTAGTTTCTTTTCTGGTCCTCTGGTTTCCGTCCGGTGTTTTACACGCGCACGTTTTCCATCAAACGGTGATCGTTTCATATACAAATCGAAAGTCTTTATTTACGCAACACGGCAACATTGCTGCACTGCCCGAACAATAGCAATATACAGGCACTGGCATGGGCGAACCAATATAGGATAAACGATTGATCGCAGCAGTATGATTGTACATTAATGTTCCCTTACTTTTTTTCCCCCGATCTATGTATCGTGCGGATTTGCGTTTCTTTTTTACCTGTTTCGTAATCATTTCAACCGACAACAGTACTCCCATAAATGTGTCCCTACCTTCTAACAAAAAAAGACCTGTAAATCCCATGTTCGGACCTCGATAGCAGCAGAGAGACGAAGCACGAAGACAAGACCGATATTGTAAGATTTATACCGTGAAAACCGTACTCGACGGACGCGCACTACAACCCGGGGTCACTTACTTTATTCTTACTTATTAACGTTTTAGGGTGTAAGATGTTAGGAAAGTAATAAATGCAAAACATGAACCTTTAAACGCTAATCGATGCACCGACAACGACGAGATATCGTTGTAACTTTATTTTTATTATATAAAAAATCTTACTTTGCATCTAGGCACACAAGATATGTAAACCGTCCGACAAATTACATCATCAATGCATGCAAAGCGGGAAATATGTATCGAACTAGTCAATAAAACGTTAATAGAGCATTCTGTGACGCGGGTTGCATACTGTTGGGCAATCGCGAGTCGAAAGTTTGCTTTACATATCTGCCTAAAAGTATGCTGACTGCAACACAAAATGCTTTATCAACGATATGTATCTATATGCATCCCGTACATTCCTGTAGATCTATATTGTACCCACACCACTACCACTAACACACCGCTAATACTCCTTAACCCGAACGCCACCAACTAACGCCTCGTTTACAGCCGTCGATTTGCAAACTCAACCATCGAACTCTGGCGACCAGCAGGATTCGGAGGGTGGCTGCATGTGTTAAGGCTTCCTGTTGCATGCTGCTGCTACTGTTGCTGCTGCTGCTGCTGCCTTCTGCTGCCGCCACCACCATCGAAACGCATTCCCGATGGGCGTCGAAACGCGAGAGAGGAAACAAACTGATACTCCTAATGTAGAGCGTAAACAACAAAACATTCGCGAACGACGTCGCAGCAAATCGTTAGCGATCGCTTCAAAAGTGCACAACCCTTTCCGGCGAAAATGTGTTAGCAATGTTTTTTTTTCATTTTTCATCGTTCACAAACACTCATACACATCCACTCAAACTCAAACAAAGCTAGGACTTGATTCATCGCTTTCTCGAAGTCAGCGAAGGCGTGCGCTCCAATCGTCGTGTTAGAGATGAACATTCGTTAAAACGTTTGATTTGCAGCTTTTTGAGCGTGGACGTGGGACAAAATACATCGCTTTTCTGCTTCAATCTAAAAGGAGAGGGTTCCAGACACGCTGCACGCTTTTCTACGAACGGAGCAAAATAGAAAATCGGTGGGAAAAAAACCTCAATTGAAAAAAGTTTTAATAGTGCATTTGGATACGCTTGTTGTTTGTGGATTGCATGCTTTGGGGCGTTGACGGGGGTATGCAATCCGCTAGACAATATGCTTTAGAGGTGCAATATTATCTCTTTACTTGTCAGTCCGAGAATGATTTCCCCCTGCAATTGAACTACTATCGCCTGCAACATAGGAGCATTTAAATGTGTAAAACAAAGCGCCGAGCTGTGGTCGTGTGTTCGTGCATGGTTGAAGTAAAGTCCGTAGAGCAAGAGTGAGAATACAGGATACACAGAAAACAGGAAGCGAGCCGGGAGCATCTTTGGGTGGATAAAAACCTCAAGCAACAAGTAAAATTAATGAAGGAAACGCAAAGCGAACGACTCAATTAGCTAGTGTAGTGTGTTGTGAAGCTACACAAAAATGAAAACATGCCAACAAACGAAACAAACATGGACAACTGAGCAGGTGGAATTAATAAGATTAGCAAAGAAGCGTTATGTCCTTAGCAGAATCAATGGATAAGTGGGGGAGAGAGTTAAAGGCGGGGTTATAGACTAGATGGGAGCATAATGTTAGCGTCCATTGCATTTTTGCCCGGCTGCTTCTTCGTTGGTGGCGGGGGCTATAAGGGCTTTTCATAATTTCACAGATGAGACCTTTAATTTGATTTGGTACTAAATCAAATGAAACACATTTTGTTCTTTTAGCAGCCCGATGTTTAGTTTTCTATTAGTGGCTTAAACATTCGTCGCTAGACGGGTGTTTAGGGCAAATAATTGAAATTGTTATGAAATATTTTAAAACTTCGCTATTCATTGTTTGTGGTTATTCAATGAAGTTCAACTGCTTACTTGCGAGGTAAGCGAGGGCCTAGAAATAAAGGACGAAGCGCATGCCAACTATCCAACTCCACTGCCTACATCATATAGCGCCTGCCAACGCTCTCCCAGACTCATCCATCATCAGCGATGCCGAATCGTTAAGGAGGACGCATAGCATAAAGAAAACGAAAAGAGTACACTTTAACAGAAAAAGCAACTTAACAATGATGTCAAGGGTGCAGATTTTCATTTCTACACCCACAAATGCACACAAACACACGGTGTTATGCTGCTTAAAGAGAGCTTCTGGAAGGTGGAATCAGACACTAGCATGAAATCAACCGAAACTATGATTTTAGGCGAATAGAAATTGCTACGAGAATAATAGATACGGTTTAACAAGAAAAAACATATACACGAATGGAATAAATTAATAGACAGAAAAACAAACAGAACGTAAAAGAACAGATTATGCTCCTATCCTCCCTTGCACATCTTTAACCGTAGGACATGTAAGAAGAGCTCGAAAACTACAAAGCAGCATCGAACGTTTTGCGGAACAAAGCTAGGAACTTCTCTTTTTATCGTAAACTAATAAATCTAAACCAATTATTATTATGAGAGCAACAAAACAACACACAAGCGTTATTGTCACACACAGAGCAGGTAAGACGAAAAATTGTCATCGCACTGGAAATTTTGGTTTTGACCGACCCGGTACAACAGGCACCATTTTTGAAGAAACCGTGAGGGACACGCTACAAGTTTTTAGGAATAGAGTTTGGGGAGCAGTGTGGGATGAATTTTACGGCGAGTTGTTGACGAAAGGGGCAAGGCAAACGAGAGTGAGGGTGTGTAAAGGATGAAAGGATTCAGAGGGCGTTAGGGTGAAGAAGGTGCAGTGTGTGAACCAGCAATACGACAATTAACAAATGTAGACGATTCGTTTCCACGTTGCTTTGCCACAGTCGCCAAACAATGTTTGTAAATGCAGACTCGGTTAGATTTTTTTGGTACGATATACGATTAAGGAGGCAACGCTCTTTTAAACGACACAAATATTAAGGAATATACGCAAATTAATACTGTTGCTAGAGCGCAAAAACACATTTGTGGCACAACAGCAGAAGAGAGTTCTTCAAAACATGCCCCTCCCGAAAGCACACACTACACACATTCCTACCGCAACGCGTCCTAGAGTTACTGGACGTTTCTTTTCTTCACCACCATTATCTGCTTTCATCGCGGCAAACAGAACAAGGATAACACAGTACGGACGAAACGCGCATACAGGTAACGAGGGTAGTAATCGTGCGCCGGGTGAAGAGTTCTAGCATAGCACCACCACTACCACTACCTTATCACGCATTATCTCATAACAAACCCAACAATCGTAATTAGAAATCGTCGGAACAGTTTTGGGGTTAAATTTTGGAGCAACGACGGAGGACGGGATTGGTGCTAACTAAGAATCGGTGTGCATCATGTGTGTGCGTTTGCGCATGGAAAGGAGACGAGTCACGAGCTGGACTTAAACAATCAAATAATGCAACCCTCAGAGAGAAAGATCACACCCGAACAACACACTCACTCATGGATACATCCACATTAGTCGCTTTTCATAGTTAAAAATAAAGAAATCAGAAAGTACGACGCATGGTTTGAGTGAAGATTTAAGCCACAAAGTGCATATCACATGTCCTCCTATCTGATTCTTGTATGCTTTACGAGGATGCTGATGCATTGATCAGTGTTGATTCGTAGAATACACGTCATGTGGTAGACATAATTTTCTGACGATTCGATGTTTATCTTTTCAATTCTAATGGTGAAATAATACTCCACTAGCTCTTCAACGGTCGATTTGAAAATAAATCCGCCAATTCAACTTTGACAGCACTGGTTGTTTTGAATTGTTTACGCTGTAGCATTTTTGACAGCACACCAAATAAAGTAAACAAAGCAACTGTGCGCTTGGAACTGTACCGCGTCGCTGCTCAACACAAAGTAATACAAATTGTTTATGGGTTTAGCGTTAGTTTTGGTAAGTAAAATTTGATTCAATTTCTCTTACAATGTGCGATATTTATCCATTGCCGTTTTCAGTGCAAATTTGTTTTAGCGGTGCTGTGACATTCCTCAAAAATGGTTCCGAAAGTGCAGCGATGTTCGGTTTGCGAGTCAGTCGAATGTGCGAAATGGTACTTCTTGGATCGTAGGTGTATTTGTTCAGACTGCCACGATAATATACTGAATCCCACGTTGGAACCTCTGGATGAGCAACCGCCCGATCAAGCAGAACTCGTGAACCGTCTCGAATTCGACGAACCGACCTCGCATGAGAATGATAATCCCGAAACGCAACACTACACAACCACTCCCAAGAAAACCGAAAATGCCGGGCACCATCCGCTAGAAGACATGCTGGACGTGGTATTGAGCGCGGATCACGGTGGCGTTGACGAACAGGATGAAATGAACGACACAATCACCGGTCTGGGCATGTTTTCGCCCCGACGGCTGCGTCGTCGCGTCTGTCCGGTCCGCGAACCGGTTCGACGAGGATCGAAAAAGAACGGCCGAACCTACCACGGTACGAAGGCGAAATCGCGACGTACGCTAACGAAGAAGGTGCCGATCAAATCGCCCCGCGAGACGGCATCGACCAAATCGGTGCCGAAGCTGCTGCACGAAAACTTTTGGTACCAGATCGGGGACATCGTATCGATGGTCGACACGAAGGACAACACCTATTACGCCCAGATCCGGGGGCTGCTCGTCGACGCGTACAACGAGAAGAGCGCGGTCCTTTCCTGGCTCCTGCCGACGACGGCCAGTCCACCGCCGAACGAGGCGTTCGATCCGGCCACTTATCTTGCCGGACCGGATGAGGATGCGCCCCGTCGGCTTACCTACCTGAGCTTTGTGATGCACGCACCGAGCAACTACTATCTGGATCGCAACAATCCGTACCCACGGCCGGAATGTTACGGGCCGGTCAACACCACGCAGCGCGAGAATCGTAACTACGTGTGGGCCACCATCGATCATTTGCGTCGTGATGCACAGTGATTATTGCTTCATACATCCTTTGAGAAGGTGCTTCACCCTTCCGTCATGTATATTGTATGTTGTAACATATTGTTAAAAATAGAGTAATAGTGAATGTACGCGTTAATTATAATACAGTGATTACTTATGAAAGCTTCTTCTCCTAATCGAGAACCTTTAAGTCAGCTATAAATTCTGTTATATCTGAAGGTTGCACTCAGATACTCGATGTATTAGTTCACGGTATTACGATAATGAGATTACAGTACTTTTTATTCGAAATTGGTCGCCGGCAGAATGTAATTCACGAACGCGTTCTGTCGCATATCGAACCTTATGTTCAACGCCTGCTCATGTCGCACATTGGCCGTCATGACAACGTCGTAAAAATTGATCGTCTCGAAGAGTGAGGCAAGCTTCTTCGTGTCGACGCGGCAACTTGCTTCCGAAAGGTTCGTCAACTGCTCGTCCGCCGTCTGCCCGTCGGTTCGCGCTGGAACACATTTGAGATTCCGGTAGTGACTCGCGACCGTCACCACCTCCGTCTCGACGACCAGCGACAGCTCGTCGTTCAATGTCGCGTACAGCGTGACGGTAGGTGCGAGATTTTTCTTCTTGTCCAGCAGCGCACGGAGGGATTTCGCCGACGGCATCGCGATCGACAGATCGTATCCCACTTCCAGCGGTATGTCGTACTGGCACCATTCGTTGCGCGCCACTATCGTCACGGGAATGGAGTGCTGTATCTTTGGCATTATCACCTCCTGCTCGTTCGTGCTGATCGTCGTGCACATCTCCACCGCCAGACACGGCATGTGGGTTTTAATAAGCTTCAGCTTTACGTAGTCGACCGCGTTGTTGCGCACATAGGATAGTGCGCGCAGAAAACTGGTCGCCTGGCACACCATGTAGATTTGGTTGTGCTCACTGTCGATGCCGTCCATGATGTACTCGGAGAAGAAACCCTCCTGCCGGGTGGCATCGATTTCACACCACAGGTACTGACCATCGCTCGCTTCGGTTTCGATCTGTAGGATCAGTTTCGTCGGTTGCACGTTGATGATCAGACTCTTCTGCATACGGGCGAACGTGCTTATTACGTTGAGCAACTCCTTGATGTTGATGCCATCGTTCATAACCGCGCGGAACTTCATTTTACCAATCGTTTATTGTACTTTTGCTGTGCATGAAACCGTTTTTTTTTTCGACGAGCCAAAATAACGACCGTTTGCCGGTAGTTTGACATGCAGTGTAAACAATAACAAACAGAATGGTTATAGAGGAGGTGTATTCATAGCATAATGACTATTTTTTTAAAACAAGCCTTATTTGTGGAAACGTTTGTGAACGAGGTTTGCGAACAAAATCCGCACACACAGTGATGATGCAGCGCTGTTCATTATTTAGGTGACAGTTCTATAGGTGAATCGGAAAAAAACTTTTCGTTTTTACATTATGCTAGGCAAGGAGATATATAGGAGGTGGCGTCATAGCGATCGACCGTTTTTTTTAGCAATTTAACCTCAGCTGTCAAAACGGCTGTGTAGTTGGACAGAGAACACACACGTACGGTACAATTTTGACAACTGTGGTCATTCCCCGTTTCACTCTTTCACGGCGACCAAATGTTCTACATGTCGGCACCTCCTATATATCTCCTTGATGCTAGGCATAGTCGAACAAGAGCTGGATGCTGGAGGAGTAAATAGAATTATTTGCAAGCCACCAATCAATCGCATCTTTCTATGCACATGGTGCCGCACCAATTTCAAACACAAAGCCATAAAGGAAAATGTGTAAATCAAGTAAATTTGACAATAAGGAAACTCCTCGTTTCACTGCTTTTTCTACAGCACAGCAACCAGCTGTTCTACATGAGCGAATCTCCTCTTCAATCATTTTGTAAACGTTCCTTGTGACATTGTTGACATTTAAGGCTCTGTCAGCAGTCATCTTTGTAGCTATCTCGCCCAGGTCAGGCAGTCCCTCATTTGACGTTCGTTAGGATCAATAGATTTTATACTGAATTTGTTTCAGTATATTATAAAGATAACAAACACAGTCTCAATCAAATGACGATGGATGGTCAAAGATAACAAAATCGTCATTATAACGTTCTCTGGTGATATTCTCCCTCATTCATGAAAACAAATTTACCCCAGCTGTCATTTCAATGGCGACATAGAAAAGGGCTGCAGCCCAACCTGTAGTCCCGTCAGCCACCTTGATGTGAAGTCCGCTTCAAGTGAGCTAGCTGCACGTATCAAACGCAGTGAGGAATCGTTAAAATCGCACCTCCACCGAGAATAATACCAGCAACGTTCGGCAGTGAAATACAACTCGCAAGTAAATCGCGCACGAAACGGGCAACAAGGCAACACGGTTCCCCACGGAAAAAAAACATCAAATCGGTGTGTACCGGGTGATAGCTGGACGGTGATGCCCGTTCCTGTGCGTTTCGGCTCGTTCCACTAAATTGCAAGCTTCCTGACCGCAGTACCGCCGGATCCTGTGAATCCTGCGCAAAAAGAGTATGTGAATTAATGCAAATTAAAACAAAATATTCCATTGCCGCTCCTGTGTGTTCCACAACGGCGGGGGGACTACGACGAAAGCGACGTAGCGCCGTGAAGCGCGTGTGTAGTGTGCGTGATTTGGTGTGATTTTTTCGTGGGTGTTAGTGAGCCCGTTCGCGATCCATCCGAGTACACACAGCGAGTGGTTGCGCTTCGTTATCTATCGTTTCTGCAGCGGAAGTTCAATCGCAGTGGCGCTGTGTGGTGTGCGAGTGTGTGTGTGCTGAGTCAGCGTTTGGAGAACGAAGGAAAAGAAACTATCGGTTTGTGGCGTTTTCGTTTCCGTTTTTCGTGGGTTATAGAAAGTTTTCCGACGCCTCCCATTACCAGGGGGCCGGGCCCTTTTTCCGTGCGGGTCGCTCCTGTGCATGGGATGGTGGTGTGTGTTGTGTGCTCGTGTGTGCTGACTTGACAAAGAAGCGCGGCGAAAAGGAGGCTCATTACCCCTGGAAGGTGATGAGCAGAAATTCGTTGGCTTGCAGCTGCAAAAACACGCCTGTGCCTGGCGCGTACTCCACCGGATAAATCGAAATAGTGATCCTGGAAGAAAGGCAAACGAGCAAGTAACTGCGCTGCCCTCTCCTGAAGACGTGTGCGTGTGCTGCGGCCGGAACGAACCCCGCTGGAACGACATGTCAGCGGACATTATTGTTATTATTGCGTCTGGTTTGAGCTACCGAAAAACATCGAATTCCAAACCCCCCGGACCTGTCCCGACCGACCACCCCAACCTCCACCGGGCCTAATGACATATTCTTTCGTTTTAGTTTCCCGTTTAGACAATGTGCCCTGCGCCCTCCGTCCCCACCGCTTCGGAGAGGCCACCTCGGGGGTGGTACACTCGCGGCATCAGGTTCACTTTTTCCCAACCACGAGCCGCCGTGACCCAGCGATTTGTTGCGGATCGCGATTGTTCCACGTTCCAAAAAAGTGGAAAAAACGCTGATTGATCGATCTGTTCGTGCCATTTTTTTCTTCTTGCTGCCCGATTTTTGATTCGGGGTTTCGGACGGTCGTGCGCAACAAAAAAGAAAACAGGAAAGAATATAAAATTATTATAATTATGTATCTGTCGCGCGGAATCAGGATTTTATCGTTTCTCGCTCCACGCCCGCCCGGGGCTCTCCAGGGTCGCGTCACCTTCACCCGGAATCGATTTGATTCCTTCGAATACCCACTCGTCGACGGCGGTTGACGGTAGCAACGCGACATCACACGCAGTAGGCAAACGTTCAATTGCTCGCTCTTCTGCCCCGGAACCTCCTGCCTTAGAGGGGGGAAGAAGCGTCTTTCTTCCGCAGCATTCGTGCGGTGGTTGCTACCGAATCTTGAGAGAACGGATGGTGTCGAAAATCGCACACGCCACACCGCCGCCGTACGCAGAATCGTACAGGCAGTGGCAGAGACATCATGTCTCCGTTTCCGGTGGTTTCTATCCGCATCCGGTGGAATGTGGTTCTGGGGAGGGTGGCGAGAGGGTGGGTTTCGGAATTCGGAGGGCTCTACTCTGAAAGAGGGGTGGTGTGGGCTCTATCCCTTTCTCATTGAACACGTTACGGATGAGGTGTGCTCTGTGTGTATGTGTGCCTGTACGTGCGATGCGAATGTGAGAAAAGTTGTTCCGGAGCGCTTAGAATCAAATACGCTTTGGGAAGCTCGGCCGTGCGCTGACCTAGGTTTCGGCGGGGGTTTTCGAGTTCGGAATAGTTTTGGGATTGCCCTTTGCCTACGCCGGTACGAGCTGCTGCTGCTGCTGCTGCTGCAAGTGTCTTAATTAAAGGTAAGCGAAAGTTTTAATTTCTTTACTACTCAAAGCGTTTGATTGAGCTGTATGTTACTGGATGGAATGAAGATGAATTAAGAAATGGGATAAAACTTTAGTGGCAATGAGAACACGCTTTTTTCTTCAATCGATTTCATTGTAACGAAACAAATGATGAATTACTGATGATCAATCGCATATAAGCAATTCAGTACCGTCATAATTCTTCGTTTTAGAAAAGTATGATAATTTTTTGTAATGAGTTGCATATCGTTTCACCTAAATACGTACAATTACGCCTATCATTTCATCAGAACCCCTGTTCGAAAGAACAAAAAAAAAATGCTTATTGATTTCTATCTTCTTTATTCTCTAGATAGAAAAATCATTCATTTTAGGATTTCAGATAATAAGTTAATGAATTTAAAAATTTATCCTACTGCTTAAACTTTTTTTTACTTTTTACTCGTATTCCTGAGAAATAAACGATTCCCGAAACAATGTTCTAATTGTGGATGGAACTAATAGTTTTATAAAAAATGTAATATACTATTTCCAACACATCCTTAATCTTTAATAGGCTAAGAGCAAGTTGCTCACAGTTTGTTTGTGCGATATGTATAAAATGCGCAATTTGCAGTGTGTCCTGCAAAGCACCGAATTTCACTTAACACGACGCTCTTCTGGAAAATACAACCCTGAATCTAAAATTCAAAGAACCCAGTGCATGGGGTAAATGCAATTTTGTTTCTATTAGTTCCTTCCTCGATCTACTCATGTGCGGCGGTAAATATGTACTAAACTAACTGCGCCCTATGCACCACTGTTTAGTAATACGACGAGAAAGGTTCTCACACTTTTCCAACTCCGCAA
The DNA here is from genome assembly GCA_000349145.1 of Anopheles dirus. Lineage (NCBI taxonomy): Eukaryota > Metazoa > Arthropoda > Insecta > Diptera > Culicidae > Anopheles > Anopheles dirus. The sequence continues at coordinate 3,378,339 of KB673534.1, forward strand.
GGGGTACGTAAAAAGAAGGATAAAACAAAAACTTCGTACCAGGTACGCAGCGGCAGGTATGTTTACCCACCCTATTTGCTGTTGGAAGGTGCAAAAAAAACAACGCACTGTTTATCGTCGCTTCACGTTCCCGGTATTCGGAACATCATTACCTTTTCCGCGTATGTGTCAGATACCGAAACCTTGCCGTGCCGAGTGCGCGTGGTTTTTGGATGGATGCTGTGAAAATAGGAAAATTCGCAAAATGTTGTATTGCTGCGTGCTTATTCGCGGGGGGGTATAAATATACACCTTGGATTCGCAATTCGTCTATTTAACGCACGGATAAAGTTACTAATTACAGGCAGGCAGGTAAAGCAGGTTCTGTCGCCAGGCGGCTTTCTCGTTAATGGGAGCTTTTCCGCGTTGCCTCGAGTACTTAGCGTCGGTGTTGAATGGTTTCATTCCGTGATTAAATTGCCAAATGCCGGTTGTATGCGGGATCCATGCGGGGATAGCCGAAGGATTACTGGCACCAACTGTTTGGCCTTGGCCACTAACGGTCAATTCTATGAAATACTCTCAACGTGAAAATTTGGTGTCAATTGACACCAAGAAGGCAATTTACCAAGAAGGATATCCATGATCCGGCATATCAGAGAGCAGTGGTCAAGGACCTATGATCAGAACGTTGCGATTGAAATTACTGAAAAGGGAGCAGTTTATATCGGAATTGTAGCTGTCTTATAATAAGCCAGATTATAAACCATTATAAGCCAGGTTAATCATATAAATGATAAAACGTTAAAAAGTCTGCAATACATTCGTAGTCTGGGCATCAAAAGATACAAATTAAGAGCTTTAAACATAACTTTTTAAATTTAGTTCTTCTCTCTCCTCTGTTGCGAGTTTTAAAATGATGCTATCGCTAGAGTTTTGATCGGAAAAATTGGAATTTTGTGTGTGTTCTGGACCACTACCCCTATATGCCGATCAACGGAATTCGTGTTCCAAGAATGATTAATTATAGTGTAGGTCTTGATTGTTGAATGATTGTGTTTCAAAAATGCTCGAGTTTTAAAATTTCCAAAACTCTTTCAAAAACTCCGCAATAATCAGCAAGCAGTAAGACTTCAGAACTCTAGTGTTAGAAGCTCTTTATTCCACCAAGAAGTCCCCAAGCGTACCGGGCACTTGAAAGCTTTCATTTGTGGACCGTTTTTAGGTTTTATTTTCGTTGTTCCAGTTTTTTACTACACTGGAAGTGCAAAATAATCAACGCAAGATGTATCCCCATTCATTTGCGTTTTGCTTCTACTGGCAGCCTTCTTCACCAAGGCGCAGCAGCATCCATAAGCATCCACACGTGCTTTTTCCGCCCTACCGGAGTCCACGAACGAACGGACTGACCTGATTCTTTTTGGCGATGAGTTGGCAGATTGAATTCCTGCCAAAAACTGTTCTCTTGGACGGGTGGTGCAGCGTGTCTATGTGTGGGTAGCCGGCGGTGCTGATGGTGCGATGAGAGCAGTAAAAAATCTGGTTGAAATAAAATAAATAATTCGTTCCTACCCCGGGCCGGGGGGATAAGCCAGCGGAACAGGGCCACACGTAGCCGGTGGGAGGCCAATGTCCGTTAAGCGGCGTTAGGTTGCTGGAGAGAACGGGGATGATGCCTGGCAATGATGGTCAATTTGTTGCAAGGCAATCAATGTTTCCGTTTTGGCTCGGACCACTTGGATGCGATCCCAAAACCCCCTCCCGGGGGCCCCTTTTCCGTTTGGAGGGACGGAGGCCGGCCGCTGTGTTCTATTTGTAAAATTATTACACCGCACAGCACAGCGCTTCGATTTGTAACCGTCGTCTGGGTGCGTCGGAGGGTTGTTGCTGCTGCTGCTACCGTATTTAGCAACCGGCAGCAACGACGGCCCGGTTCGGCTGGTTTGGCCCCTCCGGTTCTTTGTGTAGCCGCCGGAGGAAAGTGTTTATTTTTAACAGTCATCCATCCCGTCCTCCAGCGCGAGCGAATGCGTGCTGCACTTGACCAAGCGCACCACCGTGCGCGAGCGCTGTGCTGCGAGCGTGTCCCGGTTTGTAGGTGGGTGGAAAATTCGGGTCGATTCCGAGGGTGTGAGTCGATATGGTGGAATGGTTTGGTGCGAGGTAGAGATGGAAACTGCCGATCGCTCTCCAGCTGGAAGGTTTTTTTATGTTTGGAATATACCGACAGTAAGAGTTGGCAGTGTATGTGTTTCCATTTTCCACAACTAGATACGACTTGGAGAGGTGTAACTGCAGGTTAAACGACGATCAGGATACATCCGGTATTGGATGTTAGAAACGAAGCAAAAGACATCGCGCAATGTCCGTGGAGGGATCTAAAATGTTTGATCCAATAGAATCGTTCCATTTTAGTTGAGCATGCAAACCTAAATGAGGTTTCCAAAATACTTAAAGCATCCATTATCTGTCACTTCACTTATAGATTCATGGTTAGTTTTATTGCGGGTCATTTTGGTTACATTTCATCCACATAATTACAATAATGAGGAAGTATTGGGCATATCGCTGGACGACGCTGGGTAATACTTCGATAATTTTTGAAGATTTTGAATGCAAATTGTACTTTTACCATTAGCTCCGTACTGCTTGTACTAGAATAGTACTTTTTTGATGGATTTGAAACAGAAATTCCAATGCTTGACAGAACATATCGCCGTATAATAAGGTCTTCTTACTGTCAGAACAACATGTTTGCATAACGTCTGTAAAGAATAACTAACAGACATATTGTTCAGATAAAACTGAGCCATCTGTCTGTAATGAAGCAATATATCCAATTACATGTTGCGACTTACTTTGTTCTCGATAGCTTATCGTAGATCTTTTAACCACATCTCACATGGAGGATCTAGGCGTACGTGGCTGGTTTGGGAGAGTTTCCTTCTCTGTGAGACAAAATATGCACTACAAAACAAGATACTGCCAAAAATGTGCATCTTAGAGATACTTTGTATCACATACGTAACTAACATTATCCCATATTTTTGTCGACGGCGATTTTCCAGGCACTGAAAAACTGGCAAAAGCTCCTTTTCGAAAAATCTATCATGCCCGGAGTCCAGCGCCTATTGATTCCAAATTCGAAATGATTCTAGATTGAAGAGATTTTACGTGAAATTGTTCATCTTTGTTGCGATGTTGGAAGAGATATTGCGATGAAGCGACCATGAAGACTAAAATTATAGAGTAAGTAGACTTCAACGCCACACGTGCTCCTTCTTGGTTTTGTCCACGTGTGAGCGCTGTGAGTCCGCGGTCCAGTCGCTTTCTTGACTTGAACGATAATTGACGCAACATTGTCATGCAATCTTTCGTATGCACAGGTATGCATTCTACACTTTCTTTGTTACGATATTCTGCTAGACATCATATCTTTCCACTTTGAGATATTGCTATATGAACCGAGCCTATTGCACTTCATAAGTTTGCCAAAAGAAGATATTGGATGCGAAGAAGTGCTGTTCATTTAATAGGTGTCTTTAAAAGAATGGAGATGCGATGTTTAAATAGATATATTCAGCTAGTCGGGAGGAAGTAGACCTTATAACTTGGAAAGTTATAAGTTCAGTTTTCTCTGTTTTCCAACAGAAGTCTTACAGGATTTCTAAGCACTGTTGGCATCTATTGATCCCACAAACTTTTCCATCCACCCAAAATCTGATCGTCCATGTCCCGCTGGCTGGCTAGCGTCATCACCTTTCCGGGTGATTAATTCCGAACGCCCTTCCACTCCCGGTTCGGCGGGCACACGCGGCGATTCTTGTTTATTCGTGCGCTTGGCACTCGACAGCACCCCAACACCCGGCACAGCAGGCGTGTGCATCTTGGCCTGTTGCCAGGGTCCCATTTCCGCACAGGCCGAGCTCTCGGCAGGTTTGCAACAACTGGATGTCATCTCGCGGCTCGCCACGCGTCCGTCTCCCGATCGAATGTAGTGTCCGCTGCTTTCATGGGGCTGGACAGTTTACATCCTCCGCGACCTGTATCAATCGGTGGATGTGTACACTGCACCGTTCGAAGTCACTTTCGCTTTCGCTCGGTTTTATTTCGTCCCTCCCTATTTCGGCGCTGTTCCCCGGTCTCGCGCGCTAGATCCGGCGCAGATCGATCGCGATTGTATGATGACGGTGGCGCTGTTTGTTGATTGAGTTGTGTCCTTCGCTGGCGATGTGTCGTTGATTTACAGCGGCCTGCTCGGCGAGATCTGTCCGCTCGTGTGAAGGGTGATACATGTGACGCTAGTCCGCTCTCACCCTCCAGTGGCCCTCCGCATAACTAGCGCGCAATGCTAGACGCGGTGTGGACGCGCGTGAACTGCTTTGGACAGGGGATCAACTTTAATTCAACCGGCATCCCGCGAATGTTGCCGTATCGGCTTAAGCTACGTTTCAAGTTCATGTCCCCGTTTTACGCGTGTGAGAGCCGATCGAATGTGGATCTGCGCCTAAAAAGGCAGTCGTCGGTTGCGTGTTTGGTCGACCGATTCCCTATTTGCTGTGTGTGAAGCACATGGATTTAGATGCGTGAATCATGTGAACTTAATCGGGTCAACCAGTGGCAGAAATTGTCCGCTGGAGTTGATTCAATTTGCTTGATTTTACAGGGCTGCTCGATGAAAACATTTGCTATCAGTCGAAGCTTTAGGGTGTTTAGATTCGACCAGTGGCATTTAGATAATCAGCTCCTGATTTGATGTAGTCTGTAGATTTGAGATAGGTTAACATAGTCGGTAAAAGTCATAGGCGAACTGTGTTGTTTGGAGTCTCAACACAGAATTTGAGCCAGTACAGGATTTGAGAATTTGAAAAAGAAGCGTACGAGTTTGCTGATTTGAAAGTTGGACCATAGGTAGTAAAAGCCTTAGGCAACATTTATTAGTATTATTGTTCAGCACAGTATTTGAGTCAAAATGAGACTGAACACTAAGTGAGACCGTTCTTGCGTGCAGATTTGGCAGATATTACCATAAGCAGTAAGATTTATAGGCAACATGTTATGTTAGGAAGCTCTACACATAGCTTATATAGCTCCATCAATAAAAGAGTATAGGATCTATACGCAATTCATGTTTAAAATGTTTATAAATTATTTTTTTCTTAGAAACTTTGTCATATGAATTGTCATATGAAATAATTCAATTTTTAATTGATGAAAAAAATGAAGATCCCGAAATTGGGTCAAAAATTTATCGCCTGTCTTGAAATATGTGCGCGTTTGCTTCACAATTAGCTTTATGTTTTAAAGGTGGTTTTGTTACGTGAAGGCTATTCTAACCAGGGCATGCGTAAACCCAATGTTTTTACTGCCACATTTCTCACAAATTGAACTTCCCTGCTGTGGGCTGTCGAAAGTTTTTCCCAAACTTTCCCGAAGCGCACACAAAAAAACGCAAACCACACACAAGCAACCCCATATGTACCTACCGTGCAGTACCGCGTCTTCTATTGCGTCTCGCTTACAGCTGAATTTGTGTTTGCATTCTGCGGCGCATGTGTGTGTCTGTTTGTGTGCGTGAGAGAGGCAAGATAAAGTTTCCGAAGTATGTGACGTAAATGAGTTGTTTTATCGTGAACGTTTGTAACAGAGCCGTTGCGTTGCCCAACCCAGCCCAGCCGTAACGTTGCCGCGCTGTCGCTTTTTTCGCCCTAGGAATTTCGTGCATAATTCGTTGAAATCTAAGCAAACAGTGGAAAGGTCGCGACAGGCGAGCCACCCTCGAGAAGTAAATGAGTGTCCGCCTAGTGTTTCGGGTGGAAATAGAATTGTATATTCATTGCGCGCCACTCTGGTTCTTTTGCTTTTGTCGAGTTTAAGAATGCTTCATGATGATAGGACGCTCACCCGGAGCAGGAAGAGGACGCGTTTGGATCGCGTGGAGCGCGCACAAGGAAAGCTTTTTGATCTGGCTGTCTAGATCCCTTTAACAGCTCACTTTGCATGGTTCCTTCGCTCCCCCCTCCGGGGTTGTGAGGCTTTTGCAAAAGTTCGCCTCCCCCCCGGTCTAAATGGTATCTCCATGGCACCGGGCCAAAGTTTGGCTGTAAATTATTGAAGTGCTCAAACTTGTGATGAAGTTTTTAATATTTGATTGCGGTCTTTGATTCTATTTCGTTCAGCGGGAAGTAACATCAAATTCATATAATTTGATTCGAGCTTTCACGTTGTAGCTATATTTTGTGGGCAATTGTTAAGCTTTCACATATTGAAATATCAATCTCCAGTCACTCTTGGTCCTTCGAACCGGATCATTCGTTATTCTCATTTATATGAATGCTAGATTTAGACCATTTTAAAAGAAGAAATTTTATAATTTATACGCTAATACATGTCCGACAGAAGCTTAAAGCTTCCATAATATCCTTAGGTGCCTACATCTAGGCGTTTTGCATCTATCATGTCCGACCATCAAAAACTTTGTTTTTGTCTGATTGTGTTTGCACTAGTGTTGGGTAACAGAGATTCAGATTCATGAATCTGAATGAATCTTTGAACTAAATGAATGAATCTGAATCTTAGAAACAAAGATTCATGAATCTATAGAGATTCTCTAAAGATTCATGAATCTTATGAACCTCTAGAAGATTCATGAATCTTATGAATCTCTAGAAGATTATTGAATCTCATGAATCTCTTAAGATTCATTAATCTATAGAGATTCACAGGATTTATGAATCCCTAGAGATTCATGAATTTCCAGAGATTCATGAATCTTTGGAGATTCACGAGATTCATGAATCTTCTAGAGATTCATAAGATTCATGAATCTTTAGAGATTCAAGGAATCTCCAAAGATTCATGAATGAATCTGAATGAATCCTAAATGAAAGATTCATGAATCTGAATCTCGTCGAAAGATTCATAAGACACAACATTAGTTTGCACATTTGTTTTTATAACTCCACATTTTGCATTGGTAATATAGCTTTTTTTAAATTAAATTCCTTTACGGCCAATCCTACCTTTTCCAAAATGGAGAGTTAAAACGCGTACCACTTCGTCCCTTTCTGGAAACACTTCTTGGACTCTTGCTCGGATAATTTCGGCAGCCAAAACTTGTCGTTGCCATGCTTGAGGCATCCGGGGAACACGATCGGTTTGCTTGTTCAAGCTGCCGAAAATTAACATGTTAAGCATCATTCGGGAGGCAGAACCAAACTCCACCAGTTCAATTCGAGGTATCCCTTTCGGCGGATTCGTTGCGTTGCGATTTCTCGCCCGTAAAAAAAAAAGAAACCCGGGCGTTGATTCGATTTGCCGCTGCAGGAATGGCGAGAAAGCACTTTAAAACTCAATTTGCGGTATGCCTTCGTGGAAAATTGTACCGGTCCGTCCTTTGCCGGGTGCTTTCCAGCATCGTTCAAGCATCGAACGACCACGGCGCACGGCCAAAGCTAAGCACTCGCGGCATGGATGTGGATCGGCATCCCTATCTTGTTCGGGAATAATGTGGAAATTGTGGCGGTTTTTTCCGGTTTGTTAAGGCTCGGTCTCGGAGTTGGTGGAATTTTTCCTCCCTCACACACAAACGCACGCGCCATTGTGGTGCTTTTATCTCTGGGTGTGGTGAGGCTGGTGCCGCGTACGTTTGCATTTCACCACGCTTGCACCCTTTCCAGCCGTCGTCCTTTGCTCTTGCGTTCGACGACCGATCGCGGGTGCATTCGCGGAGGGGAGCCCGACCTTGGCCGAGCGCGGCAGCCGTGCCGGATGTTTATGCGGAGGCCAAATTGAATATGCGATCTCGTTACGCGCGCGAAGCGTTTAGCCGTGTACGTCGGAAACAATTTGGAAGCACCCGTGATCAGTGCTGTGCTTGCATTAGATGTTGGTTTGGTTAATGTGTGAGCAAGCATCGTTTGGGGCTGCTGGAATTGCGTCTGTTTGACGACGAGAACGGTTGGCGGATGCTGTGCCCTACCCAAATACGATGAATGAACGCAAAACGCAACGGTGTTTGAAGTTGTCAAAGCTCAATTTGAAAATGTTCTTGAATAAAATAAATAAGTGAGTGAGAACAAATTCCTGGAAAGCAGCTATCTACACGCAAATTATGTTTTTTTTTTCGCGACCTGAAGGATGGTAAAACATTTCATTAGAAACGACAATGTTTGGTGAACGAATAAACTTTTTTCGAAATGGTCGATCGGTGAAAAAATCGGCAAGTTTATTACCTTGTAGAGAAATGTTTTTCTCGGTGAGAAATGCCCCCCCCCCCTACCACAATGATAAATCATAAAGTTGAATTGCTGGTCGCTTCGCCAATTTTTCGTGCATGATTGATTCGTGCAAATTCGTTTTCGATTGATTAAAACGAAAAAAAAAAAACACCGCTGTCGGGAAGGTAATCGAAGTTTTAGGTATTCCAACTAAGTAAGGCCGGTAAAGTTTGTTCTGGAATCTCTCTGCACCGTGTAGCGTTGTTTTTCATTTTATGTCCCGGTATATTAAGCTCACAAGTCATAGAAAGTTGATAATATTCGTGAGAGAATATCCTTTAAAAAATATGTTTATACACCTTTCTTTATTTATAGGACCGTCCTTGCTTCGATATGTGCTTTTTATATCGAAAACACCCCGTTTCTATCGAATTTAGACCTCATTTCCTCCCGACAGTAATCCTTCAGGCAAATCGGCAAATTCTTCGTACGTTCCCGGTACGTACGTCCTGGTGTTTATTTTCTGTTTATTTTCATTCCTTTTTTAAACATTGCGCTGTTTTTTCCTAAGCGTAACAGTAGCCATTATTTGCCGGATAACACAAATAAGCGAGTAAACGAAAGAACATTTTGAAGAAGACTTTTATGCGGCGTTCGTTACGGGGGCGTACGAGTTGGCCAATTTGGTTGAATTTTTTCTATTCAGCTGCTTCAATAACAAGTTTGTGAAAAGGAAATATTAACATTAAATATACCTACAGACACTCCACGAGCAAACCGGGCCTAGTGACTGAAACATTTGTCAAAAATATAGACCTGAATATCAATTCAATTTTATATCGAATAAGTTAACATTAATAAACATGACATGACATGATGTTGTATGGTTGATAATTTTCTTACCAATTTATTTTAAGGATTCTCTCTTTCTTGTTGTTTCTCATATATCGAATTCAATATTTTGTTCAATAACCACCTGTCATATGTGTTGTAATTACCAGTATATTGTAATTTGTTGCTATAATATAGTAACATTCCCTCGAATAACACTCGAATAGTTAGTACCATACCATGGGCTTGTATCACATTAGTTTTAAAGTTGGAAAATACATGCAAAATTCTAGTAAAAAACTCACAAAAGATCCTTCTCCTATAAGGTTCGTGGCAAACTGATGATTTTTTGCTCCTCATTGCAATGATTCTTTGATCAGCTCGTAAATCTCATTCGTGGAAAGGAAAAAAACGGTTTCTCAGCGTTCTGACGGATAAATCGATGTCATGCTCGATTATCCGCAGCAGCAACGTACGTTTCCTCGATCCAAACCGCACTCCACAGTCCACCCGGATGATGATGGTTTGATCGACTCGTACGCGTACGACGGTACAGGGCATATTATGCACAGCTAGATACCATTTCTAGCTATCGTGACAGTGGCCGTGCATGCTGCCGTACGTGGAGATGCACTTGCAATGCCAAACGAGTGCTCGTGTGTGCGCTCACACGATGCGGCAGAGTGACGAATTTGAAATGGCCATCGATTTCCGCCGTGGCGTCCGTCGGGGTACTACCGCACAAACCGCCGGTGGTGTGTGTGTCGTCTGGTGCGTGTTTGGAATCGATAACATCCTACGAGGTCCCAGCGTGGATGGCGGCAGGCTGAGTGCATTTTCGTCTCCTCTCTCTCTCTCTCTCTCTTTCTCTCTCTCTCTCTTTCTCTCTTTCCTGCATACAAAATGCACTCTGGTCCCCTGTTTCGTCGATGCACAAGGTGCAAGTTATGGAGTCATCGTCGGGGAGGTGGTGCGCATATGAAAATAAATCTCCAGCATGTAACTCCGTCGCAAGTCCACTCCTTGCCGTCGTGGTCCGTCGTCGACCATGTCCCGGTGGTCAGGTCATTGGCCGTGGGTGAGAAAATTCAATATTTCTACCCAGTTTTGTTGTCGCCCGTCACCCACCGCACGTCCATAGAATATGAGCCCAGTGAGCTTTGTGACCCAGACCCTGTCGACCTAAAACCCGTTTGCATCCGCCGTACCCTAGGAGAGGAAGAAGTAGCGGAATGCATGGCGTGAACATGCAAAACATACAACGCCCCATAACAACGACACCCGTGGTACAATAACAGGTACACGCATCAAATCGTTTCTGCAGAGCTTCCTGGCCCATAGTCGTTGGTGTCTGGTGCTGGGCACGAGTCACACAGCAGCCGAGATTCGTTGGTGTAGATATGCATCGTCGACCAGCGTGTGAGCGTTGTCGGCTAGAATCGATCAACGTACAAAAACAACATAGAACGTTCCCCAAACTTTGGCGCTCCGCAGCCATGGTGTATGGAGAGTTCCGCCACAACCGCGCAATGTTTGGAATGGGGTCGTCCCCATGGCCCCCGTTACGTGGGCTCAGTTTTGCTAGTGCAAATACTGTGTGTGCTGCCCACAGCCGGGGGGGTTCGTACCTAATGCCATCTAGCCCAGGGATAGGTCGCGGGATCGTCTCGGACCATTGCTACTCCGGAACGGCGTGAGAGTGTGTGCAGTGTTTGTGGTGTTCCATCTACCGCCGTGACCACAACACACTCCACCACTGCCAAATCCCTATTCCAACTTCCCATATGAGCATGTGTATGCGTCTTGTGCTCGAAGCGATGATGGGAACATTCGCCCAGTATCGCCCTCCCCAGTAGTTGTTGTAGAGATTTTCCGTTGTCTACTCCCGTACACGTGTCGTGTGAGCTTTGTTATGGGAAAGCGTTATCCCTCGACTGAGTGAAATAAAATTATTACTACGATCCGACGACGGACAATATTCCCACCGGGGAGCCACGTTATTCTACTCTCTCTCTCTCTCTCTCTCCCCTGTACCGGGAAAGAAAAGTTAAATGAAATTTGTTTTCAATGTGCCATTGCATGGTTTGAATAATTGGCAAATGCACGTGCTGAGTAATTGGTTGGTGCAGACGGTTACAGAGAATGGACATGCGTTGGGTTTTTATTTCGCTTTCTATGTAATGTCAGCACACACGAGCTCTGGAACTTACATTGACCATTATGTGGTTTTCTTTCGAAAAATGAAATCAATTCTCCTTCGTTGGCTTAGCTCTTCCAATTTGTTATTTAGATTTACAAGCCTTCTAGTTGGAAGATCCTTACATCAAACGGAAGCTGGATAGTGATTGGAAATACAACTTATCTAGCATATAAATCGCGATAAATTTCAAGTTAAGGATAAGGAAGAGCCTAAAGTATTGGATAGTCCGCCTTATTTTTCCGTGTATTACATGACATCAAAAGGTTTGAAGAACAGGCAACAAATGGAAAAGTAAATGTCTTATCTTTACAAGAAATACGTCTGCTCCCCGGTGGTCCTTGCTGGCAAATTGAACAGAAGATTCCCACGCAAATTTGTTGTTGTCGAACTGAGCTTGCGGACGGCCTCCAAAACTCTCCTCCTCTAGCCGGAGTCCTGGAGTTGGGGATGTACCAGAACGTAAAAGATCATTATCTCCAATAATCAACTGTTGAATTGATAAGTTTTCGGCAAAACATCCGCCCGGAAAGCCTACGACAACGTCCAAACGACTTTGGCTTCTCGCTCAATATTCAATCTGTGTGTGTGTGTGTGTGTTTTTTTTTTTGCAATTTCCTCGCAAACACGTTACCATGGACTGGGAAGAGGGCACACCAGTCCTGGGAGTGCTGGTGGTGCTTGCGACTGGCGTGTGCCCAATCGTCGTTCTCTCTCTATCTCTTCCTGGTCTCCGTCGCCTACCACACCCATACACAACAGGTTTTTCTAAAGTTCAATGGCACTCTAATCAGCCCATTGCCGGCTTCCGGTTGATTGACGTTCGTTTCCTTCCCGCGAAAGGTAAGGGAACGTTTTGTGGAGCTTGCCTTTACCCAGCGCTTTTTTCTTCTCTCTCTCTCTTTCTTTTTCTCTCACACTATCTCTCTTTCTCTTTCTCTCTGTCTGCAGTATAGTGGGTGGAAGAAAGAATGCCAATCTGTTGCCGCTGGTTCTGAGACAGCCCAACGTGTACCGACTGGTAATACCTGCCATCAATTTGACAATCGCCTCAATCGTGATCGATGGTCTAAAAAGTTGTCTGATAGAACGTTGTTCTAGCGTTCATGCAAATTTTAAACAATAATTATTGCCTCTGTTTCCATTGTCCCCGTTTTCTGATTTTCGGTCGCTTTTTGTTTTGTTCGGTTTTGTATTTCATCGTATTTTAGTCGCCGTTCATCATTTTTTCGTCCCTTTTCGCGTAGAGTGTTTTACGGATCCCAATAACTTCATTTACCTTTCCACTGACCGCGCTAACCGATATCGGGTGTTTGTTTTTTGCTTCGCTCGAGAACTGTCACGAAATGCTCGGAAAGTTTAATGTAATTTTATTTTGATTTTCTTTTCGAATGCTTTTGTTCTCGCCCTCGCTTGCTTCGTCGCTGTCTTTACTAAGCAACGCGCTTTTTTTCGTCCTGTTGTTATATCGTCCGGTGGGTTTGAGTTGTGGCGCGTTTCGTTGACTACGGAGTCGTGGCCGGCGTGGGGAAACATCCTAGCGGTTTCCACTGGTCAACGGCCGTTTCCTGATAGATATTTTAGAGCCCGTCGTAAACATCACGTTCCACTGGTCTTAAAAGGTCGGCATTGAGTTTTTTTCTCTCTATTCGACGAGACATCGTGCTCTTGTGATGTGCGTAGGAGGGACGATATGAGTTGCAGGATTTTGTAAATCCGGCTTCCAAAGTTACACCGAAACGACAGTTTATGTTTGGGGCGCCCGGGGGCAAAAAAAGTGTTTTATATGAGATTAGACGGTTTTTACTGGTACTTTTACATTGTGTTCGCTTTCGTCGTGGAAGCCTGGTGACCTGGAACGCGACTTGAGGCACGAACAACAGATCGTAATATATCCAGGCTTTGCATGTTAGATTAATGCAATTTTAAGGACATAGCTGTAATCTGAATATTATGGTCTTATCCGTTCTTCTAAATGTCTTTTCGTGTATATTTTTTAATACTTCTTCATTTAAACTATGTTCTTTTCAACAACAAAGCTTCGGAAGGTTTTCAACATGCACAACAACAACATTAGAGGCAAAATAAATATAAAAAATATTCACAATTACACCAAAACGAGATTAGTTAAGATCACTTCTGGTTTTTTTTAAGTTTTCGCACCAAAATGTGAAGGTTTCATACATATCTCCAAGTTAAATTATGTTATTAGTTGAACGTTGACCATTAGCCCATGTTTTCATTCATTTTAAGCTCTCCAGTACGTTTAAGGCCAAGTAATGTTACGATTAATTGGCATAATGATGTTTTACAAGTCACAAATAACATTTAGGTCGGAAGAATATGCAGACTGAAAATGTATACTATTTTTTATGCTAAGTTTATTTGCTTTCACGTTTATTTTTTTCGTTTTATTTTCGTATTTTTAAGTTCAGAAAACGAATCGTATTTTCAATTAGGCCGCCATAAAAAAAAAACATATAAATATGTAAAACTCAAGCAAAATTATCAAATTCTGATGTTTTTTGTGTGCCGAATATGTGATTCGACTAACGTTGATAGTTTCTTCGTATGCTCCGTGTATTCGGATGGTTGCCCCAACACCATCCAGCATACTACGAAAAAAGCCTCAAATTAGGGCGCTACGTAAAAACCCGTGTGATTGAATCATCGGCTGGGAATTACGGCTGGCCAGATGCGAAAGGCACAGACCATACCGAACCATCGATTGCGCGCGTTCCCACTCTGAAACCGGCGTTCGGCGAGAGTTGCCAACTAATTGCATTAACCTCCAACTTCCACACAAACACACGTGCCCAATATTGGTTCAGTTGGTCTTTGGCGAATTGGCGCAAAAACCGTACCGCAGCGCGCGCTCCGGTCCACCATCGGATTGTTTATGTTTGCATGCCCAAAGGGCGCGTCACGGTGCGGTTCGGGCAGGGTCGGGCAAGGGTCGCAGATAAACGAACGGCGGTAGCGCACACTAACTAGCCAGGGTGCCAAGCCGAGAGCGGCTAGATAGTTAGCAGAATTAATTTAATCACAGTACGCTGCTGCGCTTACGCTTTTCGGTTCTCTGCGGGGATGGTTAGGTTCCCGTAACTAACGTTAATCCGAATCTAAACACCGGCCCAGGAGAAAAGGAACAACTGAATCGTGATCGGCAGAGAATCGCTTTACCCAGCGTCTACAGCACACCACCGATGCACATTCCTTCCGGCGAGGGTATCTGCCGACGCTATCCATGTGATTGGTGGTGGATATGGTTTTGTTTACAAAAAAAAACACTCCATTTCTACACCATCGCGTTGGATTGAACAGTGAGGATTGGATGGAGCATGGGTCCGGTCCAGGTCCGGTGTGAAGTGTTGCCAACATATTTTGAGGTCAGCTGGGGAGGAAGACGAAATATCGTTTGCATTCTTGGAAGTCTGGCACACTATGACGCAGCTTGATGCGCTGCTTGAAAGATCGGAGAACGTGGTTGAAGTTCTGCCTTCTTTTTCAACATTGTGGCTATACTCTGGACGATTTGATGAAATCAAGAGAGGTGGGCATATCAGAGTTTTTGTGTACTCACGAGTATTGCGCTTCTGATTATGGTCTTCTACGAAGAACGATAGGAGGCACAAACTTACTTCAGAAGAAGAAGAAGAATCTCGGCTACATGGACCGTATTTCAGAAAAAAACGTCTATCCGGCGCAGTCAAGGCTTTTTTTAATTCAACGTTCTTCAATTCTAGGAATGCTATTGATACCAAGTTTGGAACATGTTTCTAAATGTATTTTTTCCAAGAAAAATTGTTCATCGATTTTCAAAAATCACTTCTCTAGGAATAGCAATTTCGATGCAGCCATAAGCTCAGACAATGTTGTTGTTAAACATCGTCTTGTCCTATTGGTTTTTCATCAAACATTTTACAGAAAAGATTTGGAACAAATGATCATAAATCTAGATGTTTGATCCTCTATTCCATTGTAGAAAGAAATATCGGTTTAAAATAACATAAAACTCTTACAGATGGAACAAGTTCAGAGTTTCAATTTCATTGATTAATAACTATGGTTTTGGTTATCAAATAAAGCAGTAGTTTGACAGTTGCGGACAACTAATAGCTGTCGTTTAAAAGGACTTTACGATTAAGTTTTGTTGAATTAGAGACCTACAACTAAGATGGTATCTTCAAAACATACAAGACACGAATCTCATGCTTGGTATTAACCCATTGTTGACAGTGTGAACAGTAAAAGTAGATTACACGCGAGCAAATTGTGAATGTTATTCACCTCGGTATAAACAAGAGATTAGAGAGGTCACCGTGTACATCGCTTTATTGCGTTCTAATGTCAAACATCGTTTCAAACTCTTTTTTCTTCAAAGTCAACCTAGCCAGTATCTAAGCCAAACTCCCCAAGCCCGCCCGGTGAAGTAAATGTTTAATCAGCTTGTTTACCGAACAAAATCTAATTTCTTCGCGCGGCGCATCCGCGTTTCAGCGGGTCTCGGTGGGACGTGCGTCTCCGTTATCTACGTACGCGCACGGAGGTGGTAGTTTCTTTGCACTTCGGGAGTGGAGCACGAGATTAGCGCGTTTTGCTGCTGCCGCACTAGACCGATGCGGCTCCGGTTTCCCAATAAACAAACCGGGCTCTAACCACCACCGGCTCAAGGTGTGCCGGTTGCGCGATATTATTCGCCAAATTTCACACACAATCCGATCACACCGAAGCGAAGAAGCTAATCGGGTTTCACCTCCCATGATCGGCGGCGGAGGCCTTGAGCGCATCGAGCGAATCTAATTTTGAATTATTATGATTTTAGCAAGGGCGAGAACATGGATTATTCTCCGTCAGTTGTGGGCTGAACGGTGCAAAACGGCTGGGCAGCATATGTAATATGCAAACCCGATCCGGAGCCGGTTGATCGAAGTTCTTCCATTCAGGCAGCAAACATTTTCACTTGTTAGCAATTAATTAAACCTTGTCTGTCTCCTTTCGCCAATCTCATTATATCCCAAAAAGAAGGGAGCAATACTGTTGTGCTATCATTTTCATTTGGAAATTGTATTCCTTTCGCTTCTTCTGGACAATTTTAATTAAGTTCCTGATAAGGAAATAGCGTTTCGCCTGCATGCGCGACTGTTCCATTTCATTTGTCAAGCTCTCTAGTCTGGGTCAGCGAGTAGCAGATGAGTCGAGTTTGTTGTTTGTTTTCATTCGATATGGTGGCATAAAATACCCGTCTACAATCAATAGCGAATGACGACGACGCACTGACGCAGGATAATGAAGCCGATAAAAAATATTGCCCATCTAATTGCACATGCATGTTTGGTATTGATTCCTCATGCATATTCATAATGAAAAATGCGTTTTATGGGCTTTGATTGTAATGGAATTCTTTGTAGGATACAAATATTGTAGGTTTTATATGAGCGAGTGATTAATGTGTTTCAAACATAAAGAAATGAACTGTTTATGGTTTGTGAACACAACAGCGGACTGTGGATTTTACAGACGCATTATATTTTCAATAAAAACTTCAACATTTGACGTAATTTTGATCCTGCGATTGACTGAGAATCTATGGAAATTCCCGTACAAAATATTGATTTATTCGTAAAGCGTAATTAGGTGACATAATCCATTACTGATGCTATTTTCGTTATTTTCTTCTCTTTTCATTTCCATAGGTATGCATTCCTGGTAAATTTTCGGATAAATCTCATGGAAGTGGTACGTCCCAAGCTGTGCGTTACTATGGCTCACACATACCAGAGGACAGCAGACGGCTGCGGCGGCGGTGGATGTGGAGCGTGCAATAATATCGGTTGCGTGACCTATTTCCCATTTCTCCCCCGATAAAAAGTTGCACTTCATTATGCGTTAATGGTTAATGACGTGCGGGGGAGCGCTCAATGTGACAGTAAAAGGCATAAACAGGTTAGCAACAACCGCAGCCGGCGGGATCCAGATGCTTTCCGGCGGAACCGTGTCCTTCCGAATGTGTGTGCCGGTGTAATAATCGATAAATTATTGCAGCACGCCTTCGTTTGGCCTCTGAAGCTCTGTGGGATATGTTTGAAATGAGGCACCCGGCGACGGTGGAACGAGCATTCCCAGACGTGGTTTGATCCGGAGACGTGTAGGTTAATTTTGTGATTTGTTAGGTCGTTAAAGTGTCGCACGTGCGTGTGTGCGTACGTATTCGTTCCGAAGTATTCGTTCGGCGGGAGTAGGGACATTTTATTGCTGAGCGGAATTGATACGTCGTTACCGATAGTGATGACGATGTCACCGAATCGTAAACGAAATTACAGTATTGACGTAGATGAAGTGGTTGTTTGTCTACTAAATAGAGCAAATACCGAAGAGGCAAATAGAATAGGAAAGAATATGTGTAGCATTTTGGGAGAAGCGTAATAGAGCATCTTTTACTGTGCGTCTTCTTTTTAGGTCTTCTCAAGCAATAGCACAATGATTCTCATTTATGCACGCAGCTTACATATGGTGCGATTCCCGGAATAGTAACTTCGGTACCGGTATCAACGCCGGCGATAAACGTGTACAGTATGCCCATCTCAGAGTGGGACCCACTGAATCTATGATTATCGCCTTGACGTTTTACACTGTGTCGTTTTATATCAACACTACATTGTATCGTTTTTTTATTTCCTTGGGATTCTCGCTACCTTCGTGTGCATTGCTAGACGCATGCTCCTAAACTAATAATAGAGCTTTATTTCGTAAGTGTCCTGGAAGACATTTCCTAGCTATATTTAGTATACCTTTTATTTGAAGGTTCTTTTGCAATCTGTTCTCATGTGCTGATAGATTGTTCATTCTATACGCATCACTACACCCTTTGGATTTGTTCTCCACGGCGATAGATTGCGACGGGACTGTCCCACTCCGAACAGAAGATACTGTACATTATCCGGCTTCTTCCAATCAACCATACCGTTCGGGCCGTATTGACATTAACGAACGATTTCTTCGCGCACCACTTTGTGAACGGATTGCTGGAAACCCGGTTCACTCCCGCGCTCTCCACTACATTGTAGCCAGTCGTCGTCACGGTGAATTTGTGACGTCAATGACACAAACACACATGCCCATACGGCACGCAAACGACACTCTAATACGGACGAAATATAAGCGTCAGCATGTGCGGATCTCACGTCATCTAGCGTGGCTCTCTAGCGCGTTTATTTTCTTCCCAAGCTCTCCTCCTCGTCAAAGGGCGTACCGCAGAGTGGTACGTTCTGCATCCGTCTATTGTGGAAGAACCGATAGCAGAGCGCACGGGCGCTGTGGGAATGATTAATTCGGAATGGATTGCAATATTTTTAGCCGATACACTGTGTGTGTGTGTGTGGTGCACTGTATCGTTGCCCGGTGCAGAAGAACAACAGGCACAAAAGCAGAGTATGGAATTGAAATCGGTCTTTCACTGAAAGGCCCCGTCAAAACGACATTCATTTGTCATGACGTCGAACTGTGTGTGTTGTTCTGGTTTGCTACACACGTGTATCGCTCGGCATTCTTCAGTGACTCGTCGCTCTGCGACTCTGTGACTGAGGAGTGGTAAATGAGCAAACAGATGGTGCGGTGTTTCCTTTCGGTTGGCCGGCGTTGAATCTTGGCGCATTCCAGCCATTGCAATGACTCACGGTAGACGGGTTAAAAGGTGAACGTGTTATTGCGTTGGTAAGGTTGTGCTTGTTCAGTATGGGAGAGGAAGATCACCACTGGTTTACAAGTTCCTACACTTGATTATTGTGTACGAGGTAGTTACATCCAACGTGAACGCAGGAGATATGTGTTTCAATTTCAGAACTTATAAAATAGTCCGTTCTATCCACGTGCTGCATACTTGTTCCAGTACAACACCTTGACCTTTTCAGAGTCACTCATCGATCGATGGCATATGGACACTTATCTATCGCTATAGTTAAAAGGCAATTGTTTACCCTCGTCTCCCGGTACATTCGAAACTCGACGCCACCATGACATGCTTGCACAATGCACTGCGCGCCGACAAATTATAATAATACATCCCGACCTCGTGCATGACGCCATGGTGGAGGAGGCATTGCGTCGTCGTCGTCTTCGTCATGCCTATCGCCGTGCCGTCCCGTGCATTTTAGGGGCGCCATGCGAAATAACCCACATCCGAGTGGCTCCGCTATACTGCGATTTTATGTTGTGTGCGAAATATGACAATGACGCATTCCTTCGCAAGCGTACCCAAATCTCGACCCGGTACCTGAGATACCGCATGGTGGGTGAACACTGAGAAAGAAGCGGGAGCTCCCCTTCGGACGAGTGGGGGAGAGCCCTGTTGCTTATGTCATCTCGCGGCACGTAAGATGTCGTGTGTCTAAGGTGAGCGAATTTTGTGTTTCCTTTATACTCATACTTACCACGTCAGGCTTTTACAACTGCCGATGAGCGGATCCCGGTTTTACCGTCGCCGGTGAGTCGCATCTGTTTCCGGGAAGTGAGGCTTGAAAAATGTCTTGAGTAATCGTGATTTGAAATTAGTTCCGGAACGCGCCGGTGTGTTGCGCCGTCGGCCGGAGGCTATGAAAAATTAATCCAGTGTTTCTGCCAAGACTTAGCCATTTCTTGGTGACGATATTTGCTTTGTGTTCATTACTTCCCGGGATGGGTAATTTAAACTCCGGCATCCGCTGGATCATCACCCTCACACGGGCCTGTTTTACGCATCGTATTGCCTCATAAATCAGGAATTTACATCCACATTCTACAGGTTTTCCCTCCGAGCAGGCTTTTGTCGGTATTCACGAAGTCTCAGTCATTATTAACGTTGATCAAGATGGAGCGCGCAATTCGATTAAGTTCCCATCGGTATGCATGCTCTGCTGCTAGCTGACAGTGCCATATTACCATTCCAGGTCCATCTAGACACCGCAGACCACCCCCCTCGTCCATATGATGATTCGCTAGAACAGGTATTTGATGGTTCCGGTCATTCGGTGTGTTGCCTTTGCAGAGTCTGGCTTGGCAGCGTCAGTCGCCGCTTGCAACGTCCAAGCGCGGTAGCGTCTTGAAGGGGAGGTGAGAAGTTGTTGCCGGTGGCTGAACGTAAATTGAATTCGAGCACGATTTGCATCGCCCTCTTGAGTTTGATTTCTGTCCCATTTGGTGGCGCACATCCCGAGAGAAGAGATGCTACAGGTCGCGTTGGTTCTGCGAGAACTGCGATGGACTGCACCAGCCGAATGCAATCAACTGCTGGATGGTCGTTCGAGAACCGATAATGATACAACTCTCGCATAATAATCTGATGGATATTGGCGCGCTGCGGTGAATAGGAGTGGCATTCCCGAAGGTATTCTCTAGCTGGCGCTGCAAACAACGACGGAAATTAGACTGATTTTTGCGCTAATTTAAGGCTCACTTATACAACACGTTTATTAGCTTGAAAGGAAGCGAACCAATTCGTTTTGGGTATCTTATTTTCTATTCGGATCTGTTCTCTTGCTCTTTGCCTAAGCCTTCTTTTCCAAATCCACTTTTCTAATCTAGACGCCATCGAATGTCTTCTTACGTTTTTTTTGTAGCAAGATGCAGCTTTCGAGTTGCCTTCGATAATAAGGCAACCTCCCCAAAGGGCTCGAACGGTTGATGATCCAATGCAATAAAGATGGGGCAAATCGTCTAGTAGATGAAAAGTCCATTTCCGCTACGATTGGTAGCGCGCTCCCTTGAGGGACGAGTCGAGTGCCCTGCCCGACCCGTGTTACCAATACATTTGCCGAGCAAATTAGATTTAAAATTCGTTCCGATGTATATCGCCTATTCGGGCGATCTTATTTGGAAGGTTCTGATCCGCTCCGATGTCTCCGGACGTACAGGAAATGGAGGGAAAAGAAGGTTGGCGCATCACAATTTGTGAAATAGATGTGTTGAAATGATTTTACAATTTCTTGAAATCTGATTCGATTTCGTAAATACGTTTTTTCGATGGTAAAATCAGAATATTATTTGAATGATTTTGTAGCGATTTTTTTTTCATCGGCACAGTTAGCAATCGAAGGTGAAGCTGACAGTTTGGACATAATAGGATAAATAACTTCGTTGGGTTTGACATCTTTGATGCAGTAAAAAAAAAATCCGGGAAAAATGGAAACTTCATGTTCACTGAGAGCGAGATGGCACGTGTGTGCAATCCGACGGCTGCTCGGTTGCGAACAATTAATAATAATTAATTCCGTCACTAGTGTTCTCCACGCGCGTGTGCCGCGCACATCCCTTCGTACACTGCTTCGCCCTTCTATCGGCGCGCCGGTCGCTGGAAGGAATTGATTTCAATTTTTCATTCAATATCAATAACAGAACTCAACGATCCGTTGACAATTTCAAATGACTGTTTTTTTCTCTTGACTTACTGTGCTGTATTTTGCATGAATGCGCACGTGCCGTACCATGAGTCTGTAGATTTTTGTTCTGCATTTTTGAGTTCGTGAGTTGAAAGGAAAGTAGTGTACTTTTTTACGCAATGAACAAACAATATCAATTGGGTAGAAAATTGATTCAGTGGGTTTTATATTGGTGCCATTAGCTTCTATTCTACACATTTTCACAAGTTGATCATCGTGTCACGTTTTTTAAGTTCTAAATACATTAAAACCTCCCTAAGATAGAAACCGAAGGAACTGCTATCGTGGGTTGCAGAACTCTTGAATCACACTTTGTAAACACATCCCAAAACGTACTGACAGGCAAAAACGGAGGAGGGAATCTAGAAGTTCAGAAACATGTCGGGTAGGTTAAGGAGATTTCTCGTTTGAAGGGGTTTCGTCTCTGAGAGGTACAAGACTTTCCATCTCAGGGAGGTTCCATATTTGGAAGGTTTTACTGTTTCTAGAAGTTGGTAAAAGTCACGAAGAATGACGTAGATGTACGGATAACAATAACAGATAAATCATATCTGTATGATTCTTATATTACGTCAAGTCAGACGACGAGTCTCAACCATGTGGATCATATTAATCCTCACGATCCACGAATCCTCACGACGGTTGTGCCAAGGTTCCTTCAAATATGACACACCTCTTGCACTGTTGTCTTCAAGTCGAAGAAGCCAGAGCCGTGCAGCAGAAGAAGCAGTTTCTTATTTTCGAAAGTCTCAGATAAGCGCATCAATTTATGGACCATGGAATGTGCAGCATCGTGTGTGCGTGTGCCGAAAGCGGGCGAGCAGGCAGGATACGTCTGTTTGCGCCGTGAGATCGTTTGCCAGCAGACGCGAGAGCAAACCGCCCAGACAGTGCCGGCGCCGAGCAATATCCACTGACCTAGTTCGGCTATCTTCCAGGCTAGTGCAGCAAACGGAAGCCACGCGGGGTTAAAGGGCATTGCACTGAAGCGCTCTATGCGCTTCGGTGATTAATGTGCTCCGCACGTCTTGCTGTGAGCGGAAAGTAAATGAGCGTCGGTTTGGAAGGGACGCCGGGATGCGGAGGATAGTTGTGGTACAGGTTGGGGCGCCACGATTGTCTGCTATTGAGGATTTAAGTTTTTTTCCATCGCAAGAACGTCTCCCCCGACGTTAGCTGCACCGGGGCGGATCGTGCCACAATTTCGGTTTCTCCTCTTCGTGCGACGAGTTTGCTGGGAAGCATGCCAAGTGTGGAAAGGGGGTTTTGAAATGTTACCCGAAAAGAGTTATCTTCCCTTCTGCGGCACCAGACCAGCCATACTAATATTTTCAATTATTACTGGATCGTTTTCATTTCCGTTGAAGTGCACGGGGCAACGTTCTGTTCTCCGTTTGCAACAACGTAACCAAGTGTCTGGAACGCGTGGTTAATGATTTCGTCCTTCATTCGCTTGTTCGTGGTACTCGGAACTAAGAAAATAATGTATCATTTTACCACGTGCCGATAGAAGAGAGCCTTGGCGAATGTTGGTGGTGTCATCACTAATTTCCATCGTATGTGTGAGCCGGCATTCAAACGACACAATTTGGCACCGATTATGATAGGTCGCATAATGATGCTTTTTGTGAGAGCGAAGAATGGAAGGAAATGATGTAACTGGTAGCATGCGGATGATGCTGCAAGTTGTGCCCATTTGTCCGGGGGAATTACCGTCATCTACTCGACGGACCGTCGGTTGGGGTTACGTGGCTAGTGAATACGCTTCGCAAATGCGAAATAATAACCTAGAATCGGATAGTGTTTCGTACCCGGCACAGGTCAATTCTTCAGGGAGTATTAGGAGGTTTGGATGATGGAGTGGAGTGTGCACTATTGCCGCCTCCAGTATGGTCTTCTGCTATGATGTATGACCCGAGAGCAGTATTCCCGGGAGCCTAATGATCGTGATAATGGTGTATTTTATCCAAGAAGATACATAAAATACAATTAATGTTGCATAATGTGATGAGAAATGTGATTCTAGATGTCTGTTCCTTCTTGCTTGCTCCGACAGTAAGTGTTAGGCGTTTAGTAAAGGGAAGCTCACTTCAAAATCGCTCTATGCACGCTACGCTTTACGGCCTTAATCTAGGGCATAAGTATATTGCGATGTGCTCCGCACTAATCGAATAACCTCCGTCGAGAAAAGATGATCAAAAACAGGCATTAATTAAATTCCAAGTCCATCTTTTCAACGCGCCCCACACACACACACAATGAACAGGTCAAACAGAGCTGCTTGCTGTGGCTGGGGCTGGGGATCCGTGGCAGGGTGGGGGTCATTTTTCCAAAAAATGATAAAACGATAAGGGCTTTATTGGCGGAAAAGCAACACGCTCCTGCTTTCGGAAAAACGTAACTCATCCTTTTGATCCCATTTAGCAAACTTTCCCACAGCAGGGACCGGGCGGGCAGGTAATTTTTGTTGCGCCTGTTGTGTTTCCCACCGTCAGGCGGACGGTATCCTTCTGTGTTTCATTTTTTGGAGCGTTGCCGGTGACGAGCCGGCCGTTCTTGCCTCGCCGGCCGTCCATTCCACCCTGCTGACGGTTATGTGTGTCCGTTTTTGCCGGTAGATACAATTTATTTGTACCGGAGAGCCACACAACGTCCAGCCAACGTCGGGCTCTGTAAATGGTTCCTCATATCCGTTCCTGCTGCTCATCACGAAAACATCCCATTGGGAGTGGGTAGCACGGGCCCACGCGCGTTTCATAATCCCACCCGAGTGGGACGTCACGGGAAAAGTTAGGTCGGCTTCTTGAGGCTTTTTTTCGGGGGATTTTTGGTTCAGTTGATTTGTGTTCTCAGCTTCTCGTCGAAACGTGACCCGGTCAACAGATGCGTACGTGTGCGTGTGTGTGTATGTGTGTGTATGTGCGCTTGATAGGCACACATGCAGGTCGTTCTTGGTATCTGCTTCCCTTTCCTGGGCAAGTCGTAATCGCCGGTGCTCACGTGTGCTTACTTGCAAAGACACTGTCGTTTGAGGCAACCGACACGGTCCATCGCCTGATAGATGATCACTTGTGACCGGTCCAAACGTCCAGGTTGTGTTTCCACCTGCCGTCGGTCTCGTGTAATCGTGTCGATTCTTGCCATGGTTTCAGTCTGGAGCTGTGGAGTCTAGTTTTGCTATACGGTAGTATTCGGTTACTGATGCGAGAAGTGCCCGATAGTGTTATGTGGCGTGCTCAGGTGCACGCCTATCAGTCCCTGTACGGTGAGGGGTTTTGCATGCCATCCCAATCAATATGGACTGTAAGATAACGTTGAATCGATAATCTGGACGATATTGGATTTGCAGTAAATAGCTATATGGACATTTTTGAAAGAATAAATTGATTTTTTACATTCTTCCTGAGAATAAAATGAATCAATCAGCAATTAGATCGATTGTCCTTGCGTCTTTTTCATTGGCACTTGAATTTCAAGTACGTCTAGGCCTGCTATGTCTGGCTTTCCCTAACTTGATTATATCCGTTACAAGGTAGTCAGTTCTGCGTCCATAGTCCGTAAAAATCCGTTCATCCATATCCGAAGTAGTTGATAAACATTCTAACCTCAAAGATATAAGGGTCTATCATGAAACTCTAACGGAAGAGTCTAACGAAAAACGCGATTATTCGGCGAACTGTAGTTGCAAACGTCAGGCAAAACTGAAAGCCAAATACGAATTTTATCATGATTAAGCATTCTATAAGCATTTTCTATAAACTACACATGCTATGAACAAGTTTGTTGAAAATACCTGAAATCAATTATTTTCCGTTTTAATATATAGGTTTTGTTAGAGACTTCTCCGTTTGAGTTTCATAATTGACCTCATAACAAGGAATTCACAAAACTAATAGATTGGAAGAGGAAATTTTTAAAGTTTTCAATGATAATTCCTTCAATGGTGTCCCTGCGATCTGCAACGCAATTTTTCCTGCCGTCTTAAGACTTGCAACAGCTGTATGTTCCTAGAAGAGACAATTCAGTTAGTATTTGGTACTGTTGCGTAGAAGGTGGCACTGTAGGTCTCCCTGTAGCTTCAGAATGCAGAGCTGCATAAATACATAACTAGGTTATCCACCTTGCAAAATGAAGTTTAAACTATGCGGCTAGCTTCATCAGCATTGTAGAATGTTTGACTGGAGTTGTTCAACATACACTCATTTCTCGGAATAACAAAAAATCACCTACACCAAATCCCACCGGACATTGTTGCACCACCACCTACTGCCATTTCACGAGAACGTCCAACAATCCATCCAGTGGAGAGCGAGAAAAAGGATCCAACATTCCACTCTGAAGCTCGCCAGTGAAGTTGAGATGTCGCGCTCGATTTACGCCAGTATTAAAATGTAACCACTGTGTTCGTGCAGCAACTGCGCCCTGTCCTGGGGACGATTGGAACGGACCGAAGCTCGTGGTGGATGCGGCCACCACCGAGAAGTGGTGGTGTGCGTGTGTTTGTGTGTGGTTGTTGAATTGTTTTTCCCACTTCCCACTCGTGCGTTCCACATGCTCTTCAGTGCTTGCGAACGGTGGCTCGAGTGTATTGTCCCCAGGAAAGGATGTCATGTTTGGTGTGCCCATTTCCCCCGCAAAAAGATCTCCACGCGCGGGCGGAATTCCGTTCACGATCGCTACCGGTGCCGGACGCGGGGTGCAATGTACTTTTTATAGTCGCAGCAGATTTTGTTACGGTTTTCCCGCTTTTTCCCGCGTGCGAAGAATAAGGGCACGCGCGTTTTCGTCGCTTTTCCGTCCAGTTTCAGCGCAGCAATGTTTTGTAGGGTTAGGTTATTGTACGATCAACGGGGGAAGGATTGTGTTAACGGCACGGTTCGCCGCGCCAGACTAGAAGAAAATCCATTTGGAGAAAATGGCGCACCGCTATCCGGAGTAATCGTATCCGATGAAAGTGCAAACATCAGCAGCAAACCCCACTCCTTTTGCGCCCTTTCCGGTGGTGGTGTCGTGTGATCTCTGTGTGCCAGTTGTGGGATTTTGTGCGAGAAGAGCTTTTTTTTATCTCCAGTATATCGTGCACAGGAAGCTAGTGGATTGGAATTGATGCAGGAGAGGAGACCCAACTGGCAAGAAGATACCCTACTATCTGGGTCAACTTGAGATGGTAGTAAAATCATGAAAAATGTAGCTCTCTCTCTATGTGGCGGATGCAGTACGTGGCCACGTTTCCAGCGCGTCCGAACGACCCCAATGCCCGGGTGCGACGTAATTCGAGTGAGAACAATTTTCCGCAAAAAAGAAGTTGAGGGTAATTTCGCATGCAGTATGATTTGAACGCACGCGTTGAAGACACACAGCAAGAGAGCGAGAGAGAGAGAAAGCGTGGAGAGGGTGAGAGAGCATGCGAATCCTTCTTGAATGATTGTCATGATTAGAGGATACGGCCACACTGCACGAGCGTCCTGTGGAACATGAGACCAATTGCGTGTATTTATCAGTATTCCAGTAGTTTGTATTATGATAAGCCTGTCGGCGTCTCGTGGAAGGTTAATGGCGGTGCTGCTACGAAGCTGCCGATGGTTTTCAATTCATTTTTCAATTTAACACTCTTACCAACCCGGGGATAAGTATACGTTCACGTTCTTGCACGAGAGCACTACTAGCGGAGTCTCTGACTCTGACCTCTGGTACTGAGCACACAAACAGGGAGTAAAGGGATAAGAAGGACACGTGACATACGATGGCTTTAGGGATTGGTGCTCTATTGCTGCTGCTGTTGCTGGATGCGCCCTACTGGCGCCGGCATGATGGAAGTGTTTGTAACGTGCCCCCCCATTCTTCCACTTGTTTTTGAGTTTCGGCTTAACCACGCTCCACTTTTCATCCCTGCTACGGACGAAGCGTTTCTTCAGAATATGGGAAAGACGACAGGATAGGGTTGGGCAAAACTATACACGAGTTTATCATAATTCGATGAATGACACATTTTTGTTACGCGCGACCGGTGATGGTGGTGGTATTTGGGGGAAAAATAACGCCAAATTCAAAAAATAATGTCTTGCATAAATTTACTTTTCGCTGGAATCGTTTCATTATTCATGAACGCTCCTGGCTTGTGGCGTATTGTTCGCTGTGCGCCTTTGTTGGTGGGCGATTTCGTCGTTAGGGTTATTTTTAGGTTCCGTTTGTTGTTACATGCTTTCCGGCCGTAAGTCATTTGTCTCAAGTTTTGGTACATAGAAAATGAAACAAATGAAACATTAACAAGCGAAGAAACAAGGGGTCTAGGAAGGCAAACAAACTTAACGCTGAGAATAATCGTTTGCGTAGTCATGATTCATAAGCCAGCGTGATGGATGTACCTGAAGGAGCTACGGTATCTGTCAAAAAAATACATAGATTTTATGATGCTTTTTGCTGGTTTGCTTGCCACGAGCCTCTGAATACCTTTCTCAACGCGGAAAATTCGTTTAAATTGTCAAATCAATCAATGCTATGCTTCTCCCCGTGTGTACCCTAATAAACCTTCCGTGTCAGAGTCAGACTTTTATACATTTTCTTTCCGCGGCCAAAAAACGCACTAATTCCAGGTATTCGTTCTTATCGTCTGTTTCAGATATTTCTGCCGTGAGCGTAATAAACAGCCCCGGCGTGTAGACCCCCAGGCGGCTCCCGGCATCATCGTCATCACCGGGGAACTCTGTCGTGTCCACTTGAGCGAAAGCTGTGCCACCGTCATCCGGCGTTTGTTCGCAGCTGGAGTGCTGCAATGGAGGAAACCCGAAGCGCCGACGAAGCCGACGGCCGAGGCTCATTAATCACCCGTGGAATTTTAGGATTTAGACGGAACCCGCTTTTAATCAGTGAAGATTCAGTTAAGTTTCCATCACAAGCGCGCGCCCGCGCGCGCTCGCCTCGTTCGAGAGGACACTTCCCGGTATGGCCGGACGGACGCGCTATTTCCGACGACGCCAGCTACAGCAGCAAGGGCCGCGCACAATGGACGGCGGCACGGTTTAACGGTGGAAAATTAATTACCGCTCAAATTCAGTAACGATCGCCAAATCCTTCCCAACCAGGCCAATCAAGGCGAAATTAATTCAATAACCGCTGGTGGAGTGATACCAGGAGCTGTTGGCTGGCGGCCATCGTGTTCCTGTCTGTGCAACGCTCTACTCGCACCCGGATGATGTCCAGTATCGATGACTTCTCGGTTACGCTTGTTCGTTGTCTGATGCTATGCTAGTTACCAACAAACCTTTTAATTGATACGTCACGTCATCGATAGTCACGAGTCCCTGCAAACGATAATGGGGGGGAAATATGTTTTTATTTGTACTTTACACTTAAAACACTTAAAACGAAATACGCATCAAAACAAAGCGAAGAATTCTCGATATATTTCCTTTGAAATTTTATTACGAATATCAACCTAAATGCTTTTTTCTGATTTTTATAATAATTTCACGGTGAAAATATCTTATGAGCGTAGAATGACAGACAGAAGTGTCAAATTAAACGTTCAAATTTATAAATTGAATGCAAAAATGCGGAGAATGTATTAAATCTTCCATCTTTTGGGTGATTCTACCATATTTTTCAAATCTTTGACTATCATACACCAAAAGACGGGAAAACCCGGGAACAAAATGTTCTCTAAATGCCTGTACGTTCAAATTTGTTGTTGGGCGATTAATTTTGAACATTTCCGGACATCAAAGATAACTCCACGGAGAAATTGAATCATGAGCCGGGAATGACGATAAAATGCGTCAAATTAAGTTGTCACCATGGAATCGGTTTTGGGGGGCAAAACGTTGGAGAGTTGAACGTTTCATCAATCCAGTACTCAATGCTGTTCACTACTCCACTAGTTTGGTCTTTGTTTTGTAAAATTCTCAATCATAAACTAAATTTCACATCCATTTTCCCCTCGATCATTGACCTTTAAGGGTTTTTAACACTTTTCAACGTTTGTCGTTCTTTGAAGTCAATTTTGATTGTCCGTGAAATAGGGGAGCGAAGCATTAGCAATAGTGCAAGGTGTCAAGATTAGCAATAATATTTTGTGCAGACTTTATACGAATTGGCTGTTAGCAACAGCAATAGTAATAGCAACTAAATCAAGCATGTTGTATAGTGCTTCAAAAGCTCTAGCTATTCGAGAACCC
>KB673534.1:3408394-3438476 GCA_000349145.1 Anopheles dirus
ATAGTAATAGCAACTAAATCAAGCATGTTGTATAGTGCTTCAAAAGCTCTAGCTATTCGAGAACCCTTTACTCCCCACCAAACAAACCAGCGTATAAATGTTGTTTACGAGTAGCTAAGTTAAAAGTTTTATCCAAAGTAAGTAAAGAGGCAACCAGATCTGGCTGCGGTCGTTGAGTCGCTCGCTACGAAGGGGGTAAACATCCAGCACAAAGCCGAGCGGGGATATTTTCTTCCTTTGGAGTAAAAAAAAACAACAAACATTTGAGATGTCTTCAAGCACTGCATGCCGCACTCGAGCAAATGGCCACGATTTGCATGGGAGGAACGTGTCGGTATAGTAGGGGAGATGGAAGGAAAGAATTTTTCCCAGCTTCCGTTTCCTCCGTGTTCTCCTTTTCTCCCGCTGCTGCAGCAACAACGATGTGGTTGGCTTTCGTTGCGGATTTTACGGACGCGATATCTTGTTCGGTGGATGGATGGACGGAGGGAAAACCGAGAATTCTTCCCTCGACGGCTGTATTCGACAGCTTTTTCTGCGCTGCTTCAATTCTTCGGTTATTTACTCGGCATGTTGTATCGAAACGAGAGCAACAACACCGGCACGTGGACGTGAATGACACTTTTTCGCCAAGAAAACAGGGCCAAGAATTTAGCTGGAAATGTACTGTTGGTCATTCCGTGTGCACTTACCATGAGTTATAATGTGTGAAATAGCGCTTGCGCTGTGAGAAGCGTACTGTGCAATATATTTAAGACGAGAATTTTGTTATATTTAACATGAGTTTTGAGTTGTGCGTGTAGGTTCGCGTCGTACAAAGTGTTGGAACTAACTATTCGTAGCAAAATGGTGTACAAGAACTTCATTCATCACACTCACTAGTTGGAACGGAACGTTAACATCAACAAGAATCGTACTATTATATGCGCAAAAACTAAAAACCGTGCAAAACATTCGTGGAGCGTTCTCTAGTTTGTTTGTTGTCGTGCGCAGCAGTCTGGAAGTGAATGTGTGTTTTCCATTCGAAACGACGATATCATTCGCATCGGAGTATAACAACAGCTTGCTTTCGTTCCTAGAGAAGTGACGCGCAGCAGTCAGAGTGAGTTGGCAGAATTGTGAAAAGTGAACCAAAAAGTGTAAGCAACAATTTTCCGCCTCCGCCTCGTTGTCGACCAAAAGCTGCACGGTGGCCACTAATTAGAAACAGCGCGAAATGAATACCCATCTGCAAGGATCGTCACCGAGGTCTCCCGCGCCGTCACCTGACCCGGACGTTGACGAGGGTAGCAGCAAAAAACAGGCAACGAGGTAAGTGTGCTTTGACTGAGATGAGTTTCGATAATGTTTGTAATATTTAGATGAACATTATATGCCAATGGAGAGAAATGTAGAAAGTTCGTTCTCTGTCTTTGGTATATACAACCCGAAGTGAAGATCTTTTGCTTATGGTATATGTATTTTCTCTTAATTTTCAGAGTATTCAAGAAAAGTTCTTCAAATGGCAAAATCACCGTATACTTGGGTAAACGTGACTTCGTCGACCACATCACGCATGTGGATCCGATAGGTAAGTGAGAGGCCAGGAGACTAACTAGCCGACCTGGTCGACTTCCACACAGTAACTTTCGCGCAATCAACAAGTTCACTTATCAACTCCTTTCTTTCTCCTTCTTCTTTCATCCTCCGCCGACGCCACCAACATCAACAACAAACAACACCGCCCGGGCAGATGGTGTCGTGCTGATAGATCCCGATTATGTGAAGGACAGGAAAGTTTTTGGACACGTACTGGCCGCCTTCCGGTACGGGCGTGAAGATCTGGACGTGCTGGGACTAACCTTCCGAAAGGACCTCTATCTGGCATCAGAGCAGGTTGGTAGCTACGGGCATGTACGCGTTTAATCTCCTGAATAATCGAATGCTGCCCCTCACCCCGGCCCCCCGTTCTCGATGAAAGCGAACGGCACTGACGCGCCCACCTGGCAGCGGCAGCGGAGCACGGTCGATTCCATGAAATATGAATTCAATGGCCGGCGATGGGCTTGACTCGAGAGGTGCGAGAGAGAAAGAGAGTGGATTCTAGTTCTCCTCGACCGTGTGTTAAATTGAATCTAAATCATTCGGTCAACGTGCTTCACATTCCGAATGGTTGCACACGTTTTTAGTGCGCGCTTTATAGCTAGTTTATTTTACACGAGCAAGCAGAGCCGGTAATCGTTCGCCGCGGGAGCGTTCGGCGCTCCCTTCGAACGAACCTAGGCTAGTTTGGTCTCATCAGGATGAAATGCGTGTGACATCATTCAAGTTGCGTGCAGCTATCATTAGTTGTTACGTTGTTTTTATCGTCGTTTTTTTCATTTTAATTTTACGATATTTCACTTACACTCGATTTCAGTAGCGGTAGTGATCGATTTTCGGTCAGCAGCTGGTCGTTTGTCAGTAGGGACTCTCGTACTTAATTTATATACTATCTTACATTTCAAAAGTACGTAAAAGTTATTAGTGCGTTGATTCGATTGGCTTATTTACGACGCATTTAAAACGAATTTAATTGCGTGTAAGCCATTTTGTGTACTTTTAACGTGTTGCCGTACATCTTAATATTCTAAAAATATTCACCGTATTCATCGATTGTGCAGCATTTATAAACGAATTTTAGAAAGATTATTTGTGCTGAAAAAACGAGTTTTCGTAAATGCTACTTGGAGCAATTTCGTGCAAGGCGAAACAATTGAAAACTTTGTTTGTAAAAATGTGAACAAATCGTAGAAAGGCGCATGTTGGTATCGATTACAACTTCGGTTCGTTTCATTCTCCATAAACAGGTGGCCGTACAGTTGTGTTACGGACTGTAAAACACTTTCATGGTGTGCGGTTTCCTGACCCGAACTGAACCGGTCGCTACTGCAGCTCACTAACGTCTCAATCCTCCGAGACATGGCAGGGCTTAGAGCTCGGTATTTTGCGAGCGAAATGCCGTTCCGGGAGAGTGGCTGCGGTGCTGTTTTGCACTGGCAAAAAAGTAAACATGTGTATCTTTTAATTCCTCCGAGAAACACCGCACCGTAACAAACTCCTCGTACTGTTGCTCGCCCCGTAGTTGAACGGGAGCGGAAGGGTCCACCGCCGTGTGATTCAACGCAAAACAAGTTCAAAATCCATGAAATAAATCTTCCTCGTTCGCTGCTGCTGCTGCTGCTGTCCCGCGCGCCCTCGGCCTTTGCGCCATCCCTACGGCCCACCATGCGTCTCCATCGCGTCGGCTTGATACGTGAGCGCCGGTCGTAATGCCGGCTGCTTTGTTTTGTCCCCGGCACGTTTATGGAACGCGCTTCACGCGCGTACATCAGCACAAATGATGTAATTTTGATTTACGATGCTGTAGCTTTCTCCCGCTGGTTTGGGTGCGAAGAAGGACACACTCACGGTTGTACCACGGAATGTAAAGCTTGATGTGCAGATTAAGAACTCCGGAGCGGTTCGTTACCGTGCGGTTTTTTGTTAGCTAAAATACGCGTTTTTCTGCTCCATACGATCACGGGCGAGCTTCTGGTGCGATGTAGTGTACCACCACCGCGCGTACCGAGGGTTTAAAATATAGTGCTGATCCTCCCCCACCGTGTGTCACGGAAATTCCATTTTCATTAAATTGTGTTTGCTGTATAGTGTGTAGATACAGCGACCGAGAGAAGGAAGAGGGAACTATAATAATATACCATGTCCCCCGTACCGTCACAGCGCCAACCGGGAGGTGTGTTTCTGTCCATTACACTAAGCGAAGACAACCACCAGACGAAGTCTCTACGTGTTGGTGCCCGCCACGTTTGAAACAAAGAAGAAAGTGGGGGGAAAAATGGAACCATGAAAATAATCACAATTTATGGTTTCTTTGCGAAATGGAACGAAAGCATTAGTGGGAGTGTATGAAATGCCGCGCTTTCCTCGCTACCGCTACCAGCTGCCGTGTCACTTTTGTTCTCGCGGAGGTAAAATAGTAGTGAACGCAGTACGCAGCACACACTCGCAGCGGCTCGTGAGAGTGTGATATTCTTAATGGATGTTGATCCGCAAACGCGGTGGTCCGCCTGGGCGAGGGGAGTTTTACACGATCCGTGCGGTTTTAGAGCGCGTCAAGCGGTGCAAACACTTTTACCGCGCAGCACTTACAGCGTGTGTGGTTGTTTGCAAGTGTGCGAGTGCATCCGTCATGCGAGTAGGGTCTGATCTATCTAATATTACCAACTACACGGGTGTACAATGGTCGTCCGATGCCTGATGTGGTTGATTGTCTGCTTGTTTTGTTGAAGAGACCACTTCCATACTGAGGCTATCGTTAGATTTTATTTCTATGCCAGAATAGGAGCATTGTTTGAATTATTGTGTTTTTGTTTTGCTTTTTTCGCAGTATAATGGTTATTAAAAAAAAGATATTTTCCACATTTTGTTATATTGTTTCAAGATACTGCTGCAAATTTACACATATTTGTCAGTGTACATGCAATTTTTATTAACAAATAAACAAAAATTATGTTTGCTATCCATATTGCTGAAAGCAAATTAAAATTACCCTTAAAAAGTTAGGTTAGGTGTCAATCAAATGTAAGGTTAGCTGTCAACATGCACCATTTAAAATTTGCCCTTGAGGAACATCTTATTGTGGTGCCTTTGGAGGGGATATTTTTAATCTGTTGACAGCAATTGGTTGACAATTTTATTTATTTTTCTCGACAAAAGAAAAATTTATAAATAAACGTCAAAATAACCCCTAAAAATCTCTAGAGTATGGTCCAGTGGTATAGCAAAACTACTAAAAAAAAAATACGAACAAGTGGTGCAAAATTTGACGGGAGGCCGCTCGAGAATTAGAGGATTAGTAGAAGCATGATCGATTAGATTTTATTAAGGACTTTGTTACAACTACATTAATCAAAGAAAACAATCGAGTCACAGTAACATGTTGTTGAAGTTTGAATGAGGGGTTAATTATTTTTGTACTGATTTGACAGGTCGCAATCGTAATAAATTGACTCGGTTGAACGTAACGTCACTGTAGGAACCATGATGTCAGAATTGAACCTGACAAAGGTGAGACGGTAGACGGTAGACAACTAACGCTGAAAATGACGCTTAAAGAGAATACTTAGCTTTAAATAGATGATCAAAATCAGGCTCCAGTGTGGCAGCACCCATTCGACCGTTCGTGTCATCCGATGCTTGGAAAGACTACTACTTAATCTTGATCACAGCAACTTATCTTGGTGACAATGTCAGCCCGAACCTAATGCAGGAATTACTACCGACCATCAGGCCCACCCCCACGGGATGGATATTCAATTACTCCCGCAAATAGGTTAGCAGAAACGGGCGCCCCATCGCTCCACGCCATCCTCAGCAACGGAATCAGCGCGAGGGCATTGTTTTGATTGTAATGTAATTTCGGCACCAGCCCCGGTTGTAAGCTACCTTCGGCGTGCGTACTACCACTACCACTGCCAGCGGCCAGCGGTTGATAATTATTCCGTGAAAATAAAGTAAATTAAAGCCACCCCCCGGGGTGCCCGACTAATTCCGCAGGATAATGGTCGCACAGTAAAGCGAGAGCGAAGGTGAACCGTCGCGGTGTTTCGTTTCTTGAACGCGCTGCGGAACGCTCCTTCCCCAGCAGCAGTGCATAGCGGAACGGCCAATAATGACGTGTTGTTATCTTTTTTTTTTTTGTCGTTCTTCTGTTGCTTCCCACCGTTATGATCCTTTGCGGGGCCATTCTCGTTATTATTGCCCACTGGATTGCACAAACCCCCCCAGTGGTGCATTAGATGAGGCCAGTCTCACGCCTCTTCCTCGCGCGGGCGCCTGTGTCATCTAGCGAAGCGCGGGTGTGCGTTGTTCGTCGAGGTCGAAGAAATCGCACGAATTATTTTAATAGGATCCCATTTTCGGAGGACGGAGGCAGCGGGTTTGATTGCTGTACCGGTTTTACGACAATGCCGCCGCAATAAAGCCGATCACGCTTTGTTTGGCATTGCCCAAGTTTGACTTTTACGAACCCCTTGCGCGGCAAGCAATCGTGGGCGAGAGCGGCGGGTCTGCCGTCCCTTAACGGGCGCCATTACCGTGACTGATGGTGTAAAAGCGATTTCATTTACTCGGCAGGATTATTTACCCTTTTCGGGCAGGAGATTCGGACATTTGAATACACCGTGTTAAAGGGCGGTTATATTTTTGTGAAATTGAGGTAAATAGAGAAGACGATCCTTTGTTTCTCTTTTTATGACTTATGGACGTAAATAGACTATTAAAACTGTTGAAATCTAGATCGGTACTATGCAGTTGTTGTTAAGTGCAGAGCAGTTTATTTCTTTTTAATCGAATTTTGGATAGTCGATTCGAAATACGGTTCGTAACATAGCTATTAAAATCTCCTGGTTTTTGGAATAAAACGAAAATTTCAAAAGGTAGATAAAGGTAATCTTCTACTGAGATGTAGTAAATAATTAAATAATTTTCAGACGGCATAAGACGTTTGAAAAGTTGACGAAAATATCCATGTTCGTTTGCAACTGCCTATTTTTTAAATGATTATTTGCCTCGAACAAACGGATTTTAGGAAGTTGTCGTATAGTTATGTTACATGGTTGTACAAGGCAAAAAATGTAATAGTTTTTGCAAAAATATGCAAAAATAATAGAAAGACGTACTTAGCTATTGACTCCATTTTAGAAGAACATCCACTTCATCTATCTCCCGAAGTTTTGGTTTTATTCTCAATAAAACAGGTAGTCGTCAGGATGGACTGCACAAGGCAATAGTTTTACCATCGTCGTATTTACACAAAAGGAAAACACAAGCAACTATTGTACTTAAAGTTGCACAATACAGTTTAAATTAGAGAGCCATTGTGTGCGTCCCATTTTTCAACACAAACTGGCCTGCCTGACAGGCTTCGTGGTTGTTTTCAATCTGCGAACAACGTTGCCGCTTCGTCCTCGCCGCGGGGCCGTAATTGAAAATAAATTATTTCGTTTCCACTTTCCACGTGCGTTTTCCCGGCTTCTCTCGGCTCATCGCATAGACGCTTCATTTATCGTGGCCGCGATTGGTTTCTCTTACCCGCCCAGATTTATCCACCGCTCGAGTCGGACCGGCCGCTCACCCGCCTCCAGGAGCGCCTGATCCGGAAGCTCGGCGCGAACGCGTACCCCTTCTACTTCGAGGTGCCGCCCCACTGTCCGGCGTCCGTGTCGCTGCAGCCGGCCCCGGGCGACACCGGCAAACCGTGCGGCGTGGACTACGAGCTCAAGGCCTTCGTCGGCGAGTCGCAGGAGGACAAACCGCACAAACGGAACTCGGTCCGGTTAGCGATAAGGAAGATCATGTACGCGCCCTCCAAGCTCGGCGAGCAGCCGTCGATCGAGGTCAGCAAAGAGTATATACTGAAACCAAATAAAATTCACCTGGAGGCGAGTCTGGACAAGGAGGTAAGTTGGGGGACGATTGATGATAGCGTCGGTCGCTTTTATTGCTTCTTCCAATAACACAAATGTCGTTTTTTTTTCGTTCACTTTCATTTCAGCTTTACCACCACGGCGAGAGCCTGTCGGTGAATGTACATATAGCGAATAACTCAAGTAAAACGGTTAAGAAAATCAAAGTGTCGGTCCGGCAGTTTGCGGATATCTGTCTCTTCTCAACGGCGCAGTACAAGTGCACGGTAGCGGAGGTGGAATCCGAGTAAGTAGTGCGGTGCACCAACCCGGCGGCTTTTTTTACGGTTATGTCAGATCCTCCACACACACACCGAACCAGAGACCGAACCGTGTGCCCGTTATCCCGAAAACGCGTAGTTATACCAGCGGAATCTGAAAAGGAACTACCTCAAAGCATGAAAAAGCACCTGGGGTGGTTTGATGCGATGTTGCGATGTGACTCGGTCCTACTGGCTCCAATGGAGCAACTGCGCTGGAAAACGAAACGAACTTACTTTCACCCTACTGTCTTAGTTCTTAGTTCGCCATGTTGACCTCTCGAGAAAACGAGAGCGGTCGGTAAGCGTATGTGTGTGTGTGTCAGTAAAACCGTACGAACAGACCTTCAGAAGTGCACTCAGGTTTAATTGAAGGATTGACTACTTGAAAATGAGTGTACGGCGAGTGTGCGAGAGAGCGAGCGATTTTTAAGTCCTATCCTGGATGTGGCGAACTTCTCGTTCGGTGCTACAGTTGCGACTTTAGTGTGCAGATAGGAACCGTCAACAGCACGGGGGTTCGGTGAGACGCACTAAAGTTCCCCGCAGTCGTTACCGTCCGGAAGTTGGGGACGGATTGTGGTTACCCTCTCGAAAGCCGGTGAAGGACCTAATGCAAGGTTGTCACGAAACGTGCGAGATAGGTAGCCGAAAGTGACTTAACGCGCGCGATGCTGCCCGCTTCCGCCGTTTGTGCGGCTTGTTTCGTTGTCGCAGGTGCAGTTCTGCAGAAATCGGGTTCCCCACTTAGGACTAACGATGCGCTTGCTGTGTGTGTGTTGCTATTGCCGGTTTTAAGGGAATAGTTATTCCAACGATTGCTCTCGGTCTCTCCACGATACGATTGGGCCAATCGTGTGATCTGGTAGTGGAGGAAGAATGATCCATTTATAATGAATACATTATAAGGGTCTGGGACGCTAATTTGGAACAACGAGCAGATGTTTTGTAATTAGCTAGCAGCGGAGCGCAAATTAGCATAATGAATGTGCGTATATCAGTTGAACGAGAACCGAGTTCGGAATGGGGAAAAAACACACTAATCTCCTTTTTCCAGTGGCATCGTCTCCATTACTGGGTTCGTGATCTCTACCTTTATCTTCGTTGACACAGTAACCTTTATAAGGGTCCACGGCTACCATTTCTGGCTGTTCTTAACCTCATTATACACCTGACTCCAGCGTATCTGTCCAGCGTAAGTCTTAAGGCTTTGTTTGGATATGTGAGTTCTTACGCTTCTTCCAAATCCACATGCCATACTTCTTTACGACATCCTTTTGGTAATTAGTTTAAAAACCTACCGATGTTGTAAGCACGTTTTCATGTCGTTCAATCAATACTTTCGGCGAAAAAATGATGTGAAAAATGTTCCGAAATGGAATCAGGGACATGATTCTCTGGTATCTGCTAGGAACATTGACATTGATTGACATGGTTGGATAACTACAAACAGGATTTTTTAACTGACGAAAGTTATTATCTGTAAATCATATTTCAATTTTGTATACACATGAAAACGCATAGTTTTGAAAGAATAGCGTGCAAATTGTAACTAAGTATTCCTAGAAACTTAACTAAAGTCGATATTCATTTTCTCTTCGAATACTTAGTGGCTGATGATATGTTGGTGTACATCAAACGGTTGATTAACTACGGATAATGGAACCCTGTCCATCAACTGGGTCATTAACGCTGTTTTGCTGTTAGCGAAGCATACTCGCGCGAGAGTGCAATCTACCCCGGCGACTGCAAACAATTCGCAATTAAATTTTTCAATTAAACATTTCCTTTCGTTGCGAAACGAACGCCGGCGAAGGCTTCGTGCTCCGAGCCCTGACCTCTGCGATCCGGCGGACTATAGCGCCTGCGGCCTAGAAAATCGATATTCACTACCGAAACCTTTTGCAGGTGCCTATTATTCTGCCGACCGTCCGTGCCCGGTCAACGGTTTGCAGGAAAGCTTCGCCTATTGGCTCCTTGTTGGCTCTGGCGACGGTGCTCACGTCCAGCAACAACCCTCACGTTATTGCGTGCCCTTCCCGCTCCGACCAATGCCGGGGTCAACGTAAAGTTTATCGAAAATCGTTTCCCATTCCTCACTTGGAGGTCACACACGTACGCAGTCCGAGGAAAAAGCGTTTCTGGAAACGCACAGTATCGTTGTCGACTGGAAAGCAGCTGGAGCCCCGCAGTGTACGGGGCAAACCCCCACGGTGAAGCAAATTGAAAGGATTGGTGTTGATCATCGATTAGAACGTTATCGACCGGCCGGCCGGCTAGCAGAGCACCGACGATAAAATGGTAAGCAGCGAGGCATCGCTGCTGTGCGTTTCAAGGCACTTTTAACATTTTGGTTTCTCGCTTTTCGTTTTGTGAATACTTGCCCGCGCGCTCCAAACGGGTGTGAAATCTGTGAGGTAACCCAAGCTCGATCTGAATTACGTTCGTTTTTATCATTCTCCTCCCAGGATTTCGCGGCTTCACTCGCACGACACCACACACCGTCGATTTCCGTATCGCACACTGCGCCTATCTAATCTTTCTTC
Organism: Anopheles dirus; assembly: GCA_000349145.1. Lineage (NCBI taxonomy): Eukaryota > Metazoa > Arthropoda > Insecta > Diptera > Culicidae > Anopheles > Anopheles dirus. The sequence continues at coordinate 3,418,688 of KB673534.1, forward strand.
CTTCCGATCCATCACAGAGAGTACTCCGTCGGTCCCGGCTTTACCCTATCCAAAGTGTTCACCATTAAACCGCTGCTTAAGCACAACAAACACAAACGGGGCCTCGCCCTGGACGGCCAGCTGAAACACGAGGACACGAATCTAGCGTCCAGCACGATGTAAGCCCAAAAGCGTGGCACCGCCATCTTCTTCTATCCGTGCGGAAGGAGCGTGGGTGTGTGGGTGGTGGAGGAGAAGGTGGTCAAGGAAAGCGAAGTGTGTTAATTTTGAGAATGTGGAGGTGCTTTTTCACAGGGTTTGCGGCATTCCATTGCGCGTTCTCTTTGTCCGAGGTTCCACTGGGTCTCAGTTGTTTCTTTCTACCTTCTGTACAATTTAAGTGTAGCAGTTTTGCTCTCATTAAAAAAAAAATCCCGGAGATTCGAGTTGGTTATTGCAATACAATTGGTGGTTTCAGGCATTTTGTTACATTTTTTTTATTAAAGACGTAGTCCAACGCCTTGTTTTCATTACTTGTAACAAAGTTGTATAATTTGCTTATATAAAAATCGATAGTGATTCTTTGTTTCAATTGCATAACAATCAATAAGTAAATAACACAAACAATGTTCATTGGTTATTATTATACAATTGATAAGTGTGTGCTGCTCTTCGTGAAACTTCTTCTTGCATTTTGTTTTGTAAAATTAAGATAGAGCTAAGTTTGATTAAGATACACACAATTGTAGTATATTAATATTGCATATTATTGCTTGATTTAACTCTTTCTTAGTTGTTGGTGTTACATTTAATTCGGTGACGGTTTTTTTTTCTCTTAAAAGAAGTTCTATATATGCTTCAAAATCCAGAAGATCCTAATGCCGAAAAATGGAAATCGGGCTATTCTGTTGTGATCGTGCATCGTTCAGTGTTGTTGTCGTAAATCACATATCCGCATGTGATACAACGTAAAATAAACATTAGACGTGTTTAACCACCATCATCAAGTCAAATCCCTGTTAATGGAAGATGTTTAATGTGTAAAGGGATACGTGATGGTGGAAGTGAATGCGAGCCCACCTTTAATTGCCCGTCCACATGCGAGTGTAGCCATACATGGGTGGTGAAATAGCAACAGATAGGACGAAAGTTGGCTAATGAACGAACAAATTAAGTCTCTCTCTCCTGTCAGCGAACTGGAGAACGCGACTTTATGTCCCAGGTAGAGTGCTTTCTCCTACCATTCTCCTTGATTGCAGTACTGACAATGGTATCGTGGTCGGGCCTCTTCCTCAAAATGGGGTTCATTTTCAATGTTGGGGAAGGACCTGAAACAATGGGCATTGCCCGGAGTAACCCGAAAGTCGTTCATACCCGGAATTCACGGTAATGGTACGTGTTGGAGTGACATCGGCGAATAGTTACTTAAATAAACTCTCCGTCAAACCGCTGATAAGCCGGTGCGCTGACATTAGAGGAAGTGAGTCCGTCAGCCTCATTGGATGGCGTTCCTTTCGAGGTATATTACAACTGGCGGCGAGTGTATCGTCGGTTCTGATAGTTCTGTTGGTCCACAGCTGCAAAATCTACTCACGTGCGCTCCCCCTGCCGGAAGCTAATTCGAGCTAGTTTTCGTGACAAAGCACCACTACTCGCGCTCCAGCGAACCGCCGGGAACGAACGAACCAGACATTGCTAACCGAGGATACCGTTATGGTGCACCCACCTAACAAACGATGACTTCTGCAACGCAAATCAAACACAATGTTAGCACCACTTCTCTTGTGATCCGGTGGGAGATCCTCACGGTGGGGAAGTTGGTCGTTGTTTCGTCTACGTTTGCGGCCGGGCCCACATACGTGCGTGCCGCAAGTGATTAGCTTTCATTTCCGCCGTGAGGAAGGCACGGAGGACGGTTGCTTTTAACCAGTACGTCGTACCTCCCATCACGCGACCTACCACACACTCACACGCACGCGTCGGGAAATCGATGGAAATCGGACTCCGCGGGCGCATTTCATCAACCTCCCCCTCCACTCCAGACGCACACGGGACACATCCATTTGCTGGTCGTATTTTAGTCTGTGGTGGTCGCGTCGTGTGTGTGGGCTGAGTCGCCAGCCTGTCGATGGGACTGTTGTTGATGATGATGAGGTGGTAAATATGAAGAAGTGGCTTGTTTTTGTCCATCCCATCCGTCCGCGGGCGTGTTTGCGGGGTTAAACACATAAAATTCTGTGTGGTTCCATGCGGCACCAGGCGCCTCCATGGTGTAGATGTGTTTTATTTTCCAAGCAAACAATCGTTGACCAAATTTTCGGTCTATATTTCCAATTTCGAGGGTTGAGTATAGCCATACCTACCTTTAAGTTTTAGCAAAAACGAAAAAAAAGCTAAAAATGTTCTCTTTTGTGGTATATGCCTTAGTTCTTTTAAAATTTATCGCATTCAAATTCTCGACAGTAGGTGAATTTCATTTGTTTTTCTGAGAGCACACAGACACCGAAAACGGATGGCTCATTCTTGGTTGGTCTTGGTTCGGAACATTCCACAAATGGAATTCATTTCACAGGAAACAACGCGACATTGTGATATAAAATTAATTGTTTTTTTCTTTCTCTCTATTTCTCTTTCATCATCCCTCCCGTGATATTTCGTTCCATGTGCCGGAAATTTGATGCATTTTACGAAACAATAACACACCTTCCTTCCTTCCAATTCGTTCCGTTTCGATACGATGGACACGCGTGAAACCATGACTGCTTGTGGCTTGATAAACAACGTACCCCCGAAACTATCTGCTTTTTTAAACGTCCGTATCGTCTCGTGTGCGGTATTCGAATGTCGTGTCTGTGTAACGCACGGCGACACGCGTGGTTTTCGGCCTTCCGTGGGGACGACACACCTTCGCAATGCTAACACACGCACCTACACACACACACACACACACCATTGATCCATTGTTTTAACGCCACGTTCCGCCCACTGCCAGAGACGGATGTCAGGTTGCTCCCGGATTCACGCTATCGAAAGTGTTTATGCTGACGCCACTGCTGGCCAATAATAAAGACAAGTGGGGCCTGGCACTTGACGGGCAGCTGAAGCACGAGGACACCAATCTGGCCTCGAGCACGCTGTAAGTTTGTTGATACTTCATTCCCATTATTCCCCTACATTCTCTCACTCCCTCACTCCCTCTCTCTCTCTCTTTCTTTCTCTGTCATTCCCCATTCCAAGCTTTTGTTCCCAGTGTCGTCGATTTTCTTCCGTTGTGTTCTTGTTCTTGGTTTTGTTCACCTGAAAGGATGTTTCGTGCTACATTCTGGTGCGCCTTTCCCTGTTTGCTCATCAAACGCATCGAAAACTCCTGTTGCTGCTGTGCACTGTTTCGTTATTGTTCGCTTTTCTGTTTTGCTAGAAGCGATCCACTCAATTTGCGCCTTTATTGCTGCGTGTGTTGTCTTTCTTTGTCCTATTTTTATTTATTTATGTATCGTCAATCAGTTTGTTGTCCCGTTAAATAATTATATAGCGTTTACTATCGTGTTTTCCATAAAGTTTTTTTTTCTATTTTATTATCCTTTTACCTATCAAGGGGATAAAAACATGTTCATTGTTTTGTTTTTACAATAACATTATATTAAACCATACGCTTAAACTTACTTGGCGAAATCAATTCAATTCTGTGTATTTGTTCCTCCATTATGTTGTTTTGTTACGTTCTTTGTCTTTGGCTGGTCATCATTTTTGCTATTATTGAAAATTGCCATGAGTTCAGCATCACCATGTTTTCAATGTATTTTGATATATTTGTTTCGTGTATTTTCATGTTGTTATGTAATGTTTGTACGGGTTTGTTTGCGTTTTGGAGTGTTGTTGACCTTGGGAGACACATTTTTTGCATGCTTCTTACACTTCTTCTCCACCATCTTACCCACTCGTTCTGCTCCTTTGCTTTGCTTATTCGTTTCTAATAATCCTTAAAATATTCGCAGGTCTCGCACACTGGTGGATGGAAAATATAGGTAGAACTGCTGATAGAAAATACCAATGTTATGGTGTCTGTTTTAAACACATAAAATTTTTAAGTTTACTTACTGTTTATTTCTTGCTACAGAATTTGGTAGTTTTCGTTTTCCATGTACCATTGCCATCCCACAAAACACGTAAATTTTACGTGTATAAGCTGTTATCAATTTGATACGTATCATTTTATTATCAATCAAAACTATTAAGTGAAATATTTGTTGGGCTTCAGTAGACATGTTGGTAATGTAGTTTCAATTCTCACGTAGCATTATTCATTTTGCTAGCACAATCATATCGCATAGTGCAGCTTTTCCCTTCGTTTATCTAACACTACCTTCGCACAACTGTGTTTTTTGCTTATTATGATTTTTTTTTTTTAATTTATTGTTTTTCTAATGGGACTTTATTAAACAGTAGTTTACGTTTCCTCAACTGAACAGCATTGTTAAGTTTCCTTTATCTGTTATTTTAATTGACATCTTTTTTCCATCCACAATGCGTGCCGATCGTTGCAGAATCGCTGATCCTTCACAACGAGAAAACCTGGGTATTATCGTGCAGTATAAAGTAAAGGTCAAACTCTGCATCACTCCACTGGGCGGGTAAATATTGGGTAGCAGGTGGAATCTATCATATTTGTGTTTTCATTTTGGGGAAATTTACATTTTTTTCGCAGAGATTTAGTAGCAGAATTGCCATTTATACTCATGCATCCGAAGCCGGATGACGACGAGCCCGTGATAGGGGATCGATCACCGGGCCGGACAGTGAACAGTGCCGATCGGAAACACTCGTACCAGGCCGGTCACGAGATGGGCGCCAACAGTAATAATGGTGACGCAAACGCCGCCAAAGAGGATGGTCCAAACCTAATCCAGCTGGACGGGTAAGAAATAATTGCTCGTGGTAATGTGAAACTCAAAAAACAACATTTTTCTAAGTAAAATACATCTGTTAGAACTTTTTTTTAGTTGTTCATTGTACACATTTTATTTGCTTTGTTAATTCGCTTTTATTTCCAATTTATTAGATACGATCAATTGTGTAGATAAGTTGCCTTGTTCCGACAGTTGTAGACCTCAAAATGGCCCAAACTGTGTGCCCTAGATGATTATTGTTGGTTTTTGTACGACCTTTTCATGTTTACGAAAAAAAAACTCATTGCCTGATCCTTTTTGCTCTGTCGACAAGGGTTCAAACTGGTTATTTGGTGGGCACTCAAGAGATTTCTCCATCGAACCACCGATGCACTCCCATAAGTGTACTTCAGTTGAAGTGTTTGGGGACACGGAATGGGTTTAACCCTGTTTTTCTTCGCTCACGCTTCGATTATTCTAATGCGGGTTCAACATCTTGTAGTCATTCGCTATTTACAACATACACTTTTTGCAAACTCATGCTTTAAACGTTAACAGTTCGAGCTATCTCGAAATAGACGTTTTGATATAATTTCGTTTTGATATCAATGAATACATTCTATTAAATGTGGTTATAATCGCTGGAATATTAGTGCATACACTTCAAACCGTTGCATCGCTTATGTAGTGAGATTCACTTAATTATACTACAGGAATTTATCACAACAAGCAAAAATGTATTGCAATCAAAACTGTTTTATTCTCCTTTGCAGTGACGACAACTGTCCGGATGATGATATTATATTCGAAGATTTCGCTCGGTTACGCTTGAAGGGTGCCGAAACGGAAGCTTAAGCGAGCGGGACGGCGAACACAACGCACGAAACCGCAACCAGGAACATCAAACACGTTACAGTACGCGTGGCTCTTCAAACAAGCAGGCGGCCATTGGTCAAGGCACAAATGTTGGTTTGCAGCATCTATAGCATCGCGAGAGAGAGAGAAAGAGATGGAGAGAAAGAGAGAGTAAGAGAGAGAGAGAGAGAGAGAGAGAGAGAGAGAGAAAGAGAGACGCAACACAAACGACCAACAGATAATTTAAGCTACGCCAAAGTATCCATATTTGATGTTTTCAAACGATTGCCTAGCTCTTCCTCTCAACCATGTCCCAGACAACAGGTGGACGCGATCGTTCTCCACCCCCTCTGGAAAGCTGTGCGGGAGCGCACGCAACAAAGAAGTATGTCATAAAACGTAAGGACCAACGTCTTTAGCGGTTTTCTGAACCAAGAAAATCGAACACATTATGTGCACGGCTAGATACAACAAACCGCTCCTACTGTTCCAATCTTGTTCACACTATCACACGCGTGTGCATGCCACAAGTACGTGAAACACTTTCTCCGATGTCCTTCCGGTCGTCTCTTCGTTTGTGTTGAGAGTATGCATGTTCGCGCACAGTTATGCTCTCCCCGGTTTACAATCTTCCCGTGGGGTAAGCAGATATAGTTAGACCGAATACAATCACCGATTGTAGAGTAATTATAGTAACTTCCACCGCACGGAGAGTAGAGAGCTTTGTTTGAACCGAATTCGATGGCGATTAATGGTTGTGGGACAGCATTTCTGCAACTCCTGTTAAAGATTTCGTTTTTATGTTTGCTCTTGTCCCACAACATCATCCACCTCATGCAAGCTAATGTGTGACAATTGATTCTTCAAATCAGCACTGTCCAATCGGTAAACAGTGCGCCCGTTTAAGTTCTCGGGCTAGGTACGATTGTAATTTGAGAAAAAAAACTATCCAATAGCACACTTAACACTCTAACTTGACTAGCGAAAGCGTAGATAAATGTAACGAAGCAAGCGTCACTAGCTACAAGTGACTGGAAGTCCTCTTTTGCATTTATTTTTTGGGAAAACGTTAGTGGAGTATGGATGAACTAATACAGAGGAAATCAACGTATAGCGCCGGTTTAAGGCGATGCAGCACTGATACTGCTACGTGATCGTATATAGTAATCGCGCAAATAGTCAGTAACATATTTTCAGAAGTGCGTTTTATTTTATTCGAATTGTTTCAATAACTACAAACACAAACAGTGGCAAACAAGTGGTTTCTTTTTCGCTGACATGTTTCCCGCATGAGCAGCAAATGAAACGATCGAGAAAAACACGTCCAAAAGAATCTATAATATTTTTATGCTACGTTGTTTATATTCACATACGTCCGTTATGCGTATTGTTCTTTTCGGATTGTTTTTTTTTACTAGCAGCAACAAAACTTATACAGCGTTTTACTATTTTACTTCATTCAAAGCAATCCCGATATATCTAGTTCGTTGTAGTGGATATTCGCACAACACAAAAGAGCAAGTATTTATTGGAAAACAAGCCACGTTAGGTAGACGTTTCGATGTAAGAGATACTACGAAATAAACAACACTCCCTACATAACAACAACAACCACACACGAAGCACTCACCTACCGTCGTCGTTGTCTGTACATGGGTGTAGAATGGAATGGGCGCAGCGTTTATCGTCCCAGCGAAGGCATGTAGATGACCTAGGCTCAACTTTCAGTCACTCGATGGAATTTCTGTGCCATTGGAGCGTTGGTGTTTGCCGTTTTGTCCCGTCACAGCAACTAGTATTGATTTTTGTTTCGATTGGCTTGCACTGGGAAGCAAAACGTAAATGTCACAAAATGACACTGACTTGCCAATGTTTAGTGCAACTGTTTTAAAAAGAAGGACGAACTGGAAACTTGGCAAGATAGTTGCAACGCTAAACGAAACACACACTTTATTATTTTCTTCATTCTGTTGTTGCTGGTTTGTGTCCCGGCAGACTCAGCTCCTTTATTTATCCAAAGCATCAAATTGTTTCATTCTGTTTGTTGTTTATTTAAAAAAAAAAAACAATCGTTCTAATATTAAATGTGAATACAATGCATTGCCTATCACTTGGAGCGAATTTATCCAGGACATAAATAAATTCAAGGGAGATAATATAGTTGCGCTGCACACATTTCTACTATAACATCTACTTCCTCTACCCAAGACATGTAAATGACTTAAAGATCAGTCGGTTTTATTAATTTCGTAAGTTGTATAGTTCTGTTTTGTCAAGTTCATTTGCTTCTATATTGCCAGTATTACATCACTTCGATGTTACTGCACCATTTCCTCTGTAACCAACGTATTGTGCCGAAACATAGGCAACAACAAAACATGCTTAACACGCGCCGTGTTTGGCAATGTGATCAACTTAAAGAACCTTCTGTACTTGCCTTTGACTGATCGGTACGATCGGGAGTAAGTAAGTCCGTAGCACAGTATATCCCTACAAATATTGAATCGTGAGAATGCGGGTGGCTAGCTATCATCTACACGCATTTACACAAAAGCAACAACTTTCATGTGATCGTAACTAACATACATACACGCACAAACCCACACACACACACTTTGTACAATTTCACAACGCCGCACTCACCGCGGTGGCGGCACCAACAATTTCTAAGTGGCATTAAGACGAGGTGAGAAGCGATGCATGGGTGAAGGGATTTACAACACATGACGGGGGATCGACGCTGTATTTCCATCGTTAGGATAACATGTAGGATAACCAAAATGTGAGCGTACGCGCGCGTATCACGATGCATGTGTGTGGTGCACACGTGTCGTTTGGTTTTTCGTCGTCTTAGTCTGTCTCGGTGGTTTGACGCTTTTTCAATGTTCTGTAGTTTTGTACAGTAGGAGGAAATGGGTGTCTGTGTGTGTTTTGGGTGTGAACGCGCGTACGTATAATATTTTAAATGTCACTTCACCACAGTCGTCGATCACGCGGGGCATCAGGAAGAAGCTGAAGGAAATACATTATTCATGTTGACTATCGATGTTTGGCGGATGGGGGGGAGGGGTTTGTCAGGCTAAAACATAATGAGGAGAGAGGAAACAGAGATGGAGAGGAGCATTGAGTGTGAATGTGTAGCAATATGTGTAGATACCAACTAAAAGCATTCGACGTTTCCTGTACGCTAAACCGAATCATTCCTTGGAGTCGGTTGTGTCAGTTTTAGGCTAATCATTCCCAAAACTAATCACTCCCAGTCGATGAACTGTATTTGCAGGCTGAAAAATAAAGAGACGCTGTCTTTGCGAGATGCATTTTTATTATTTGACTAACACATTACTAACTCGTTACTTCTCAGTTTAATAGGCCGAGCTAAGCCAAGTTAATCGGTGCAAAATTCTATCCACTCTGAAAGCATGTATTGTATTCCAATTCGATATGCCTGGGAGGGTGTTAGTGTAATGAGTTTACGTACAACAGTGCTTGATATCTGCTCTGTACAACACCATAACTCTGTACAACGCACAAAAGAGCCAGGAAGAAAGGACCTCCTTGTAAATGCAGACTATGTGGTGTGATTATGACTTTTTAGAGATGGCGTTGTTTGGCCACCGTTGTTTAGGTAAAGCCGCCAGTACAATTTTCTAGCAAATCTATTAATGCGAGCGGCGCGCGCTGGTCGAAACTGAACGTAAGGTTTCGCCTCCGCCGAAGCGAAGTGGGAAGTGGACGAACGCGACCCGTTGCATTAACAACTATGTGTACCTTTTGCATTTTTAACCGAATGACAATACATTTACTGTTAGTTTTCGGCGGAGGGAGAACGCGACAAACACGAGGTAACGATTTGGTTTGTTGAACTAGACGCACAGTATGACTTTGGGTTACCTTTTTTGGGGCAATTTTAAATGTGCTGTTGGTCGATGTTGCATCGCCCAGTCGAACAATGTGCGTGCACCATTTTATGTTCTGCAAGTGCACTATCTCTGTGTAGGAAATTTTATGGATGAATGATAAAGCTGTTTAGAAAATTATTAAAATATAATCTATCAGATTTCATCTGTGGACACCGGTAAGACGGTTGATGTTCTCGCACGCAGTTCGTAACTGGAATTAAACTGAGGTCAAACGGACGGCAAATACGAGTCAATGTTAATGGGTGGTTACAAGCCTATCCCCATCCCTCGATATGACAACAGACATGAACAAAACTCATATGGCACCTGACAGCATCTCCCTATCCCGATGATGTACGATATAAATGAAACGAGAAACTTCACAAGAGATCTTCCGAAGGAGTCGGAAGGTGTTTGAATTTCGTTCCACGACCTACTTCCGTGACTCTGCTCACTTTCTGTTTCTGTTAAATGTGATCCTAAGAAGCATGACTACTGGAGGAGCAGAAATGCATTAGCTAATAGGACGTAGCAGTAGCTCGCCATCTAGATCAGTTCAAACCAATGAAACCACCACACAACAACACCTTCGAGACGTGTGTTTCGCACACTGGGGCACAGTGCATCTCGATTATCACCATCACCACACCAGTACACTGAACCACCACTAGACCATTGGATCTAAAATAAGGGCCATAATGTAAAACAATCCATTAAGTTAGGAAAGTTGTGGCGGAAACGAATGTTAGAGAACGACTTTCATTTATACAAGGTGATACAAGGAGAGTATAAACAGAAACTGGATGTAACAATCGAAACTTTGCAACGTTAAATAAAATATACATAATAACATTATTAATCGCATAAATGAAATGGTTCTTGCAGATTAGAGGCAACGTCCGCTCACGCGTGGGTTTATGCTAACGAAATAGAGGAGTAGACTAACAGAGCAGGCTTTGGGCAGTACGGACACTAACGCAAACACCGCACGCACACAGGACAGTGACACAACGCAATACATATGCAATATGGATGGAACAGTCATCGTTTAAATTCCACCCGTACATAAAACTCCCATCTTGATGAACACGCACTGATGATGGCATATTTTAAACACATGGTTAGTTATGATATGTCAATGGCTAAGCGCAAAGGATTTTAACGCCAGTGCCCGGGCACTACGCACATACAGAACAACTCACACGTACACACACACACACACTGATGGCAGAGGTGATGAGCAAGAGTAGGATGGATGAAATGTACGAATGTTTGGCGAATGCCAAGTCCCAAAGGAGCAAGGATTTGTGTTGATGGATTGTAACGTTCCTTTCAAAGGGTGACACAAATAACAAGAACAAATACTGGAGAAGTGCAAAATATAGCACGCGCACAACAAAAAAAACAACAACTGGAAAGTGGAGAGGATAAACAACTTTACAAAAATATAATTTGGTGTAAAAAAATGCATTGCGTTCATTCTCTTTGAAGAAATTGATGACATTGGCTATATTCAGTTGGTGTGCAATCCACTGTAACACCTGTTGCAATACGACGCGCACTGCTCAACCTCCCCTATCGTAAGATACACATCGCTTATCAGATTAAAGGGCGTGAGACATTTGATAAGAGGATCCTCATACACTCGCACGCCAGTTCTCGGGAAGACTTTGACTCGTAAAGACACGTTGTGAGCTCGAACAGACTAAAAGTGTTCTATTGTGAATGAAGTGAAATAAAACGTGCAAGACAAACCAGTATTACCAATCCTAGTGTATGGCCATGTGCCAGGCATTACGATTTGATAGCATAACTACGTATCTACGCTACGCCCATTACTTAACACCTTCATCGTGTTCTGCAGCTAAAACATAACGTTATCGTTATCTATCGCGTTCGGTGTGGTTGTGTGCGAAGTTGTGGGGATAGGTCACAACAGGTGAATTTCGAGTGAACTTACTTTCGTTTTTATTATGTGACCTAACGTACGAACTTACCTGTAACCTAGTGCTCCATACTCAGCATTCAAAAGAATACGTCGAGACATGCAGCAAAAGTCACTGATTTCGAGTCGATATAGATATTGATAGAAGAAACCCGTGAGCTTAACCTTGACGGAAAGTCAGTTAATGGTATATTTTTAAGGCACCCACCCCTATACGGAATGAAACTACACAGTGCTAGTGTCTGGTTAAGTTTAGTGCTCTTAGTAGGTAAATATAAAGCAGATTTTTGTGCGTTGGAGTTAAGAAGTGTCTCACCGTGCAACTTGTACTCTGTTGAAACGTTGTTGCAGGATTGCACGAAACCGCCGAAGGCAACTATAACATACCGGATGAACTCATCCGGTGCTATCGCGGCAATGGAACGCTTCCGGGCCCTCCCCACACACTGTCGTACCTGTTGGAGCTGATACGCAAGATCGAACGCCATAATCCTACCACGCTAGATATGCGGCTGCTCAGTGCCGAGTTGATTCACCGGTAAGAGGGAGCTTGTTTTGTTTTGTTATCGTGTTTTGTCAACTCATTGTTGTACGTTTCCCTTCTTACTTTTACTTTATTATGTTTAACAACATGAACAACGATCGATTTGTTGGTAATGTAGCAATGGGGATTTTTCTCAGAAATTTCTTCAGTTTTATTAGCCTCTTCTTACTCCCTTCTTGCAAGATTCCAACACCTCTCGTGCTGAAGATCATGCTCTTATGCTTTCACTCAATTCTTATGACTACCACCTTCAACAGACTGCGTGTGGATGGCATTGAAAAGGTTCCAGGAGTGGCAGAGACCGAATGGGTCACACCGCACAGTCCGCGGGGCATAATGGTACCGAAGTACGCGCTGCTTCGTCAGCTAGTATCGAACGTACCGGGACGAATCGATTTCGATGCATTTCTGACGCCTTTCGAAATCTGCAACCTCCATCGGATGCTGAGCAGTTCTGTGGAACCGTTTCAACGCGACGATGAACGCATCACCTGTCCACTCACACTCATGAGCAGCGGAGGAAATGCACAGGCTCCTTGGATTACTCAGAACAAGTAGGGACAGCGTACCAACGAGTGTGTTTCTTCACGTACTATTGTAGTAACCGAAGTGCGCTTTTCCCTTGCAGAGCACAGAAAAGTAATTCCAATCAGACCACCTTCGCAAGACCACTGTCGCGCTGTCCTCTGGAGCGTGGAACATGTCACACGACCGACTATGGTACGATTGCTCCGGGTGTAGTAATCATGTCGATAACCGCCGGTCTGCAGCCCCAAAACGTACTGATCAGTGAGTTCGTGACGGCCTACCGGAAGAAAAATCCGTACGAAAATCTGGAAACGATGGACAAGGCCGACACGCGCCGACAGCTGGAGAAACTGTTTGCATCGCTCGAATCCATCGATAACATGTATGCGGCTGGTTTGGCGGGCGATCTGGCTGAGGTGAGCCTGTACCAGGGTCCGACGCTCATGACGGACGTTGCGATTGGGCTGGCGGGCAGCTGGAACGATAGCTACTTCCCGCGCGCCCGTTACCTCAGTGAGAATCACGCCGGCCGCTGGGAGATGACGGACAGCGAGATACTGGCCGGCATCGATGGGTTCTTTCTCGCGCAGCAAACCCCACAACTGTACAAACGGTTACGCCGGTTGCGTCTGTCGCAGGTGCTGGAAATGTACTACAGCGATCGAGGCATTCCGGTAACCGCGATCGAAACGATCGCGCAACGGCGACGCATCGGTGTGGGACGACCGAAGTCAGCGGCGGCTCTTCGGTCCCACTCCGGGCAGAACGACCGGGAAGAGTTTGATCCGGACGACGCCGGGAAGACTCACTTCAGTGCGAAAGCGATCGGAGGCACCCGATTCCATGAGGTGTTTGACGGCGAAGGTAAGGAGGAGCCGTCTCAGCAGCAGACGGCGGATGTGACGCGAGCCTGCCAGCGGAAGGACATTTTGCGTTCGATCGAAACGGACCGACTGAAGCAGGAAACGTACAAGTTCGTGGAGCTGTTGCAATACACCACGGGCAGCGTCGTGGTCGACGAGCGGGTGATGCAGCGAATCTGTAACGCAACGGTGGACAAGTTTGTAGAGCAAGCCCGTCTGCTGCTAGATACAGTTGCCGACTGTCCGGTGATGGTGGAGACGGCGAAGATCACGGTGAAACCGAACGTGGATCTTACTGTGGTGCTGGATGGTTCCAGAGACGAGTATCACAACCTGCAGCTCATATCGTAACGTATCTCCATCGTTGTGTTGGCTACCGACACCGGTTTGGCTATGCCCTAATGTAGTAATGTATCATAGAGATTTTGTATTCTGCTGCTAGTTATTAAAATTTACGCTATCCGCATGACAAATTGCTACATTAACACATTATCAACTAGGTTTAGGCCTCTCTGATTCTTAACGATTTTAAACAAATACTTTTAACGATTTTGAACACCTTTTCCGCATGCTTTGTGTCCCAGCTACCTGTTGAGTCTAATCGATGTCTCCATTTACGGTTCATCTATTTCGATTGTGCATGGTACTACCGGCCAGTACATGGTAAATAAAACACACAGCATCTCGGCCGTCTTCGAGCAACTGCTCGAATTTCAAGGATCTTGTAAGGCAAACGGAATCGAAAGGGTATTACAACCGGTTGCTTATGATGTCTGATTTGTTTCGTTATAGTCCCTCGTCAGTTGTCGCTCTCTAGAAGCTTTGCTGCGATCGTCGAAACGCTTGCCGGACAGATGGACATCGAGCGATCGAACTTCACGGTCGGCTCTAACGCACCGTTCGTCCTAGTATTCTCTCAGTCGCATCGCATAGCCAATGCAGACTTCGATAGTGCGCGTCGCATGCTGCGTGGATCGTTCGAGCAGTTTCCCGACTTGTACTTTGCCTTCGTCACAAACGATGGCTCCACCTTCCGACAGCTGACGAACTTTGTAAGTTACTGTTCGCACTAGCACTCCTCATCATCACTGTTAATATCCAATATCCCCCTACGCCAGACCGACACACCCTCGCACAGCAGATCAGCGGCAGAGCATTATCACATCGTCGACTCCACGCGAACTACAATCGATAGTTTCGCCCCCGAATTGGCGGGTATTCTGCGGAGCATCCCACAACGTCTGATGGCCCCCAATTGCCATACCGCCGACAATCGTGACTTCTGGCGAGCGGCGGTAGTGCGCGAAGAGTACGAGCAGTATCTTTCGCCGGGTGTTGAACTACGCTACCGGCTTGGACAGCTGTTTCTGCGTAACAGCAACGACGTCCGGGTGCAGTTCATGAACACGGACTACGGTGAGTTTACCGTGTGCGAAGGGCGCAACCATCGGGTCGCGCCCGATTACTGTCAAACGACGAGCTCCGACATGGAGAGCATCTGGTTCAATCACACCCGCCCGTGCAATGGTATCACCGATCAGGACTGCCGATCGCTGTACTATAGCGTGCGCTTAGAAAGCTCGAATGTGATGTGCAACGAGAACGATTGCCGATACCCGGATCAGGTGCGATTCGTCATACGCCATGAAGGCATTCGGTGTATGAACGATGGGAATGGGGTGGGCAGGATGTGTTTCTCTTTCTTGCTTTGGATAGTAGTATCGATAGGCACGTTGTTAAGTATACTTTAGAAGTAAATAATCGAACATTTTTAAACAATTCTACTATTTCCCATACATCACCGTTAGTGTTCGGTCACAACCCTACAATGAAACGCATTTCACAGCTGCTAATATACATCATTTTCTTTTTTACTTTACTTATTGACAAAATGACAAATTTTCACAATAAATTATCGTATTAACTAAATTTTTGTTTGTTTACGAAGTTTTAATTTATACTGCAAAAAAGATATCACATCAATCGCGGATTTAAGCCTGCCGAAATTGGATAAATAAATTATAAGGATTTAACGTGGTGCAACGAATGCACCACGTATAGCACGATCCCAATATTGCACCGTAACCTGTGTAAAATGTGTGTATTGTGTGAAACAGATTCGTTTATCTAATGCCCTTTCGTTCAACCGTCTTTTTAAATCGAATGCCCACGCAGCAAAACGTCACGCGACGGTTTGTTTACGTTTGCGCAATTTGACAGTTCGTGTGGCACCCGATGTGACAGAACATTCCGGGCGAGCGGAGAGCAACAAAAAATCGTCAACGTCACTCGACTCGAATCGGAAGAAAACAGAATTTTGGAGATTTTGCATTTAATTTATCGGTGGTTTGGTGTACAATTTTCGGACAACGGCAATGGCAATGGCGACCCTCAAAGATCGTCAGATTAGTATGTGGCAGGCGGCTGCAGGGGCAGTAGGGTGTGATTTGTTTAATGGAAACACGACAAACCTTCTTTCTAGATGCTATCAAGCAGATGCTCAACCTCAACCAGCCGATTTCGAAGGCAATATCGGCGGAACCAGTGTGGAAGCTGCTGATATACGATCGCATCGGTCAGGACATTATATCGCCCCTGATATCGATCCGCGAGCTGCGCGAAATGGGCATTACCTTGCACATGTAAATACTGAACCCCTGGCAAGGCTCGCCTAACACAATCCGGGATCTGTTGGTTGCTTGATTACGGACTCCACCTTTTTCTGTGTTTTTGCAGTCAACTACATTCCGATCGTGACTCGATTCCGGACGTACCGGCGATTTATTTCTGTGCCCCTACCGAAGAGAATCTGGGACGCATAGCGCAGGACTTCCAGAACGGGCTGTACGACGTGTACCACCTTAACTTTATAGCGCCGATATCGCGCCAGAAGCTGGAGGATTTGGCAGCGGCCGCTCTGCAGGCGGGTTGTGTAGCGAACATCCACAAGGTATACGATCAATACTTGAACTTCATCACCCTCGAGGACGATATGTTTGTGCTGAAGCATCAAAACAGTGACGCGTTGTCTTACTACGGTTGGTGTTTTCTGGTGCCAGTGTGTACAACGCAATGTGGGTGCTTACGTGTGTGCTTTTGCTTTTAGCCATCAACCGTGCCAACACGCAGGACGTCGAGATGGAGAACATTATGGACAGCATCGTGGACAGTTTGTTTGCGGTGTTTGTAACGCTCGGCACCGTGCCCATTATACGCTGCCCGAAGAACAGTGCCGCCGAGATGGTGGCCCGCAAGCTGGAGAAGAAGCTGCGCGAAAACCTGTGGGACGCGCGGAACAATCTCTTCCATATGGACGCGACGCAGACGGGTGCGTTTAGCTTCCAGCGTCCGCTGCTGGTGCTGCTGGACCGAAGCATCGATATGGCGACACCGTTGCACCACACCTGGACGTACCAAGCGCTGGCACACGATGTACTGCAGCTCGCCCTGAACCGTGTCGTGGTGGAGGAAGACCCGGCCGCCGAACAGTTGCAGCACGGCGGCACGGGAGCGAAGCCAAAGACGAAGGCGTGCGATTTGGACGCGCGCGATCGGTTCTGGTGCACGCACAAGGGCAGCCCGTTCCCGACGGTGGCGGAAGCGATACAGGAGGAGCTGGAGCAGTACCGTTCGTCGGAGGAGGAGATCAAGAAGCTGAAAACGACGATGGGCATCGACGGCGAGTCGGACGTGGCGTTCTCGATGGTGAACGACAACACGGCGAAGCTGACGAGCGCGGTCAACTCACTGCCGCAGCTGCTGGAGAAGAAGCGGCTGATCGACATGCACACGAAGATCGCAACCTCGATCCTGAACTACATCAAGGCGCGCCGGCTGGATTTGTTCTTCGAGCTGGAGGAAAAGATCATGTCGAAACAAGCGCTGGACCGTGCGCTAATCGAGCTGCTGAAGGATCCGGAGTTCGGGCTGCCCGAGGACAAGATGCGACTGTTCATCATATACTACATCTGCAGCAACGTGAGTGACGCGGAGTTTAAGCGGCTGGAGGAATCGTTGCGCGACAGTGGGTGCGATCTGTCCGCGTTGCCTTACATTCAGCGGTGGAAGTACGTTTTGCTTGCACATCGAATCGAAACCGGACGGTACTAATGATATCTCTTTTTTCGTGTACTAGGAGCATCATGAAGAGCACATTAACGAACTCGAATCAATACGAGGGAAGCGGCACGAAAACGGTGTCCATGTTTTCAAAGCTCGTCTCCCAGGGTTCGTCTTTCGTGATGGAAGGTGTAAAGAATTTAGTCGTTAAACGCCACGTACGTATTCGCTTTGTGCGCGACGGCGAAACATCTTGACTGAGAAATTATTTTTCTCTTGCCTTCCAGAATCTTCCAGTTACTAAAATCACAGAACAGCTGATGGAATGCCGATCCGGTTCGGGTTCCGAGGTGGACGACTACCTGTACCTCGATCCGAAGCTGCTCAAGGGTAGCGACGTGGTACCGAAGAACCGGGCCCCGTTCCAGGACGCGATCGTATTCGTCGTCGGCGGTGGCAACTATATCGAGTATCAGAATCTGGTGGATTTCATCAAATCGAAGCAGAGCACCAACAGCATCCGGCGCATCATCTACGGCGCGTCGACGCTGACCAATGCCAAACAGTTCCTGACGCAGCTGTCGCTGCTCGGGCAGGAGATAGCGAGCGCATAGAGCACCGTGTCCAGATGGCAGCAGCAGCAGCAGCAGCGACGGCGGATACAGCGTGATGTGATTTATCGTTGCTTCGGTGTTTCGCAGCCGCGAAACGTTAGATGTGAGCTTAGCTGAAATGTGGAGAAGGGGAAAGGTTAAGGTAATGTTACACCGTTTTACACTCGCTTGGCCGAAAGACGGAGAGGGTGCTGGAGAGGAGATACAGTTGATTCGATTAGGGCTTTGTTCGCCTTCCTATATTCATGTACAGAATAAAACAATTCCACCACTTAGTTAGCCTGCCAGTAATTGGGCTTGTTTTCATGTTCTAGTTTTTAAAATAGTCTTGAAATCAGCGATGATATTTGCGTCTGGTAAACGATGATCGCTTAGGTACGTATAAATGAGTTATTTTGTGAACAATATCAAGCATTAAATTAGTTCTTTAACATAGATGTTCTTTGCAGAATATTTATTCAATTCAGAGTTGGATTTATTTACATAATATTAAATTTAAATAGTGTATTAGGTTGGTGTAAAGGTAAACGTTAGATTAAGTTTCATGTTTATTTAAATTGTATCACTTTTATTTAAAAAAAATAGACTGTTCTTTTTACGAACTGAAACGAGTTTGACACCTCTGACTTCAAGCATGTTGCATACTGAATCCGAACTCTGCTTTCAATATTTAACGGCAGCTACACACATAAATCCGGGACGTCAGCGAGCTAAATATTACCCTAATTAACCCGATGGTCTTTTATGAAGCAGGAATAGTGTACATGCATAGTGCAGAAAGGCGCTCAAATTTGCCCTGGGCATGCTACACATGACTGCATACACATGACTGCATGCATTCAGGGTGATGGTCGTACACTTGAAATCGGTTGTAAAATAAGCCTTCGCAATAGGGCCGTGGTAGCGCGTCCATGCGGTGCTCTTCAAGTTCAAAGCTTTTCGGTGAGGGTCAATGAAGAAGGTGATTTAAATGCCAAAAAATTGTACAATACGTTGTGTGTTCTATTGATTATGACATGCTAGCAAAGGATTGTAGATTTGGAATATTATTATAATGGAACAATTACACCCCGAACGCATAAAGCCTCCAATGAAGCAAGGTAGTATTCTACTGAACAGAAAGCCAATGAGCGTTCAACGTGCATGAGCAGTGGCCCTGCCTTTTTCGGGATCGAGAACAGTTTGCCGAATACACACTGAGGTTTAAATACACACTGTGTTTATCGAAATTGCCCATTACTTACTGCCAAAAATTGAGAACAGAAGGAATGCGCAGATGTACAATTCGGTGAGAAGTTTCCGCTCTAAAGTGTCAATAAAGGATATTTTATTAGCTCAGTTTAGTGACAACACATTGCTTATGCTTGTGTTTATGATGAATGTTGTGGTTGTAGTTTTGATCGCAATCATTTTGGCATCTTTATAAAAAGATAACAATAGGAACCGGGGAGTTTTTTTTTATGTTGCGCGTTAAGGCTTCTGTATTTCTATTATAGATTGTGATTTAAACGCCGTGATTTCTTCCTCCTTTAGCTATTTACAACTCACAGCTAAGCGTTAAGTATTGCGGTTCCAATACTTATTGCTTACCATTGGCCCAACAGTAGAACGCTTCTT
>KB673534.1:3440201-3471250 GCA_000349145.1 Anopheles dirus
TAGGGTGTGATTTGTTTAATGGAAACACGACAAACCTTCTTTCTAGATGCTATCAAGCAGATGCTCAACCTCAACCAGCCGATTTCGAAGGCAATATCGGCGGAACCAGTGTGGAAGCTGCTGATATACGATCGCATCGGTCAGGACATTATATCGCCCCTGATATCGATCCGCGAGCTGCGCGAAATGGGCATTACCTTGCACATGTAAATACTGAACCCCTGGCAAGGCTCGCCTAACACAATCCGGGATCTGTTGGTTGCTTGATTATGGACTCCACCTTTTTCTGTGTTTTTGCAGTCAACTACATTCCGATCGTGACTCGATTCCGGACGTACCGGCGATTTATTTCTGTGCCCCTACCGAAGAGAATCTGGGACGCATAGCGCAGGACTTCCAGAACGGGCTGTACGACGTGTACCACCTTAACTTTATAGCGCCGATATCGCGCCAGAAGCTGGAGGATTTGGCAGCGGCCGCTCTGCAGGCGGGTTGTGTAGCGAACATCCACAAGGTATACGATCAATACTTGAACTTCATCACCCTCGAGGACGATATGTTTGTGCTGAAGCATCAAAACAGTGACGCGTTGTCTTACTACGGTTGGTGTTTTCTGGTGCCAGTGTGTACAACGCAATGTGGGTGCTTACGTGTGTGCTTTTGCTTTTAGCCATCAACCGTGCCAACACGCAGGACGTCGAGATGGAGAACATTATGGACAGCATCGTGGACAGTTTGTTTGCGGTGTTTGTAACGCTCGGCACCGTGCCCATTATACGCTGCCCGAAGAACAGTGCCGCCGAGATGGTGGCCCGCAAGCTGGAGAAGAAGCTGCGCGAAAACCTGTGGGACGCGCGGAACAATCTCTTCCATATGGACGCGACGCAGACGGGTGCGTTTAGCTTCCAGCGTCCGCTGCTGGTGCTGCTGGACCGAAGCATCGATATGGCGACACCGTTGCACCACACCTGGACGTACCAAGCGCTGGCACACGATGTACTGCAGCTCGCCCTGAACCGTGTCGTGGTGGAGGAAGACCCGGCCGCCGAACAGTTGCAGCACGGCGGCACGGGAGCGAAGCCAAAGACGAAGGCGTGCGATTTGGACGCGCGCGATCGGTTCTGGTGCACGCACAAGGGCAGCCCGTTCCCGACGGTGGCGGAAGCGATACAGGAGGAGCTGGAGCAGTACCGTTCGTCGGAGGAGGAGATCAAGAAGCTGAAAACGACGATGGGCATCGACGGCGAGTCGGACGTGGCGTTCTCGATGGTGAACGACAACACGGCGAAGCTGACGAGCGCGGTCAACTCACTGCCGCAGCTGCTGGAGAAGAAGCGGCTGATCGACATGCACACGAAGATCGCAACCTCGATCCTGAACTACATCAAGGCGCGCCGGCTGGATTTGTTCTTCGAGCTGGAGGAAAAGATCATGTCGAAACAAGCGCTGGACCGTGCGCTAATCGAGCTGCTGAAGGATCCGGAGTTCGGGCTGCCCGAGGACAAGATGCGACTGTTCATCATATACTACATCTGCAGCAACGTGAGTGACGCGGAGTTTAAGCGGCTGGAGGAATCGTTGCGCGACAGTGGGTGCGATCTGTCCGCGTTGCCTTACATTCAGCGGTGGAAGTACGTTTTGCTTGCACATCGAATCGAAACCGGACGGTACTAATGATATCTCTTTTTTCGTGTACTAGGAGCATCATGAAGAGCACATTAACGAACTCGAATCAATACGAGGGAAGCGGCACGAAAACGGTGTCCATGTTTTCAAAGCTCGTCTCCCAGGGTTCGTCTTTCGTGATGGAAGGTGTAAAGAATTTAGTCGTTAAACGCCACGTACGTATTCGCTTTGTGCGCGACGGCGAAACATCTTGACTCAGGAATTATTTTTCTCTTGCCTTCCAGAATCTTCCAGTTACTAAAATCACAGAACAGCTGATGGAATGCCGATCCGGTTCGGGTTCCGAGGTGGACGACTACCTGTACCTCGATCCGAAGCTGCTCAAAGGCAGCGACGTGGTACCGAAGAACCGGGCCCCGTTCCAGGACGCGATCGTATTTGTCGTCGGCGGTGGCAACTATATCGAGTATCAGAATCTGGTGGATTTCATCAAATCGAAGCAGAGCACCAACAGCATCCGGCGCATCATCTACGGCGCGTCGACGCTGACCAATGCCAAACAGTTCCTGACGCAGCTGTCGCTGCTCGGGCAGGAGATAGCGAGCGCATAGAGCACCGTGTCCAGATGGCAGCAGCAGCAGCAGCAGCAGCGACGGCGGATACAGCGTGATGTGATTTATCGTTGCTTCGGTGTTTCGCAGCCGCGAAACGTTAGATGTGAGCTTAGCTGAAATGTGGAGAAGGAGAAGGGTTAAGGTAATGTTACACCGTTTTACACTCGCTTGGCCGAAAGACGGAGAGGGTGCTGGAGAGGAGATACAGTTGATTCGATTAGGGCTTTGTTCGCCTTCCTATATTCATGTACAGAATAAAACAATTCCACCACTTAGTTAGCCTGCGAGTAATTGGGCTTGTTTTCATGTTCTAGTTTTTAAAATAGTCTTGAAATCTGCGATGTTATTTACGTCTGGTAAACGATGATCGCTTAGGTACGTATAAATGAGTTATTTTGTGAACAATATCAAGCATTAAATTAGTTCTTTAACATAGATGTTCTTTGCAGAATATTTATACAATTCAGAGTTGGATTTATTTACATAACATTAAATTTAAATAGTGTATTAGGTTGGTGTAAAGGTAAACGTTAGATTAAGTTTCATGTTTATTTAAATTGTATCACTTTTATTTAAAAAAAAATAGACTGTTCTTTTTACGAGCTGAAACGAGTTTGACACCTCTGACTGACTCTGATGTTGCATACAGAATCCGAACTCTGCTTTCAATATTTAACGGCAGCTACCATTTTACTATCCCCCAAAATAGGTCTCTTTTTATTCCCCAAAATAGACTATCTCATACTAACACGATCA
This sequence comes from Anopheles dirus, assembly GCA_000349145.1. Lineage (NCBI taxonomy): Eukaryota > Metazoa > Arthropoda > Insecta > Diptera > Culicidae > Anopheles > Anopheles dirus. The sequence continues at coordinate 3,443,198 of KB673534.1, forward strand.
GTTTCAACATGGCTGATAAGGGGAATGGATGAATTAGATCCACTTATCTTTTTTCATGATATAACAATAGTTGATATAATATCCTGGAACTCTCTCACACGCACACATCTTTGTACATACACACACATAAATCCGGGACGTCAGCGAGCTAAATATTACCCTAATTAACCCGATGGTCTTTTATGAAGCAGGAATAGTGTTCATGCATAGTGCAGAAAGGCGCTCAAATTTGCCCTGGGCATGCTACACATGACTGCATGCATTCAGGGTGATGGTCGTACACTTGAAATCGGTTGTAAAATAAGCCTTCGCATAGGGCCGTGGTAGCGCGTCCATGCGGTGCTCTTCAAGTTCAAAGCTTTTCGGTGAGGGTCAATGAAGAAGGTGATTTAAATGCCAAAAAATTGTACAATACGTTGTGTGTTCTATTGATTATGACATGCTAGCAAAGGATTGTAGATTTGGAATATTATTATAATGGAACAATTACACCCCGAACGCATAAAGCCTCCAATGAAGCAAGGTAGTATTCTACTGAACAGAAAGCCAATGAGCGTTCAACGTGCATGAGCAGTGGCCCTGCCTTTTTCGGGATCGAGAACAGTTTGCCGAATACACACTGAGGTTTAAATACACACTGTGTTTATCGAAATTGCCCATTACTTACTGCCAAAAATTGAGAACAGAAGGAATGCGCAGATGTACAATTCGGTGAGAAGTTTCCGCTCTAAAGTGTCAATAAAGGATATTTTATTAGCTCTGTTTAGTGACAACACATTGCTTATGCTTGTGTTTATGATGAATGTTGTGGTTGTAGTTTTGATCGCAATCATTTTGGCATCTTTATAAAAAGATAACAATAGGAACCGGGGAGTTTTTTTTTTATGTTGCGCGTTAAGGCTTCTGTATTTCTATTATAGATTGTGATTTAAACGCCGTGATTTCTTCTTCATTCTTTCCTGCTTTTGCTATTTACAACTCACAGGTAAGGGTTAAGAATTGCGGTTCCAATACTTATTGCTTACCATTGGCCCAACAGTAGAACGCTTCTTAAACATATGTCATAAGACAACAATACGAAAGAAGTAGAAAAGCTAATGCAGTTGCAGATAAAAAGAGGGGATATTATGGAGCGTAAATAAGCTATCTTCCTAATTTTGTTTTTAGCGATGTATGCAAGCAAGCATGCTGTGAAGCTGTGCCGAACCCTAGCCACGTTGACCAAATAAGCTGCTTTAGCTTATTATACCAACTAATCGAACATGAATAACTAGAGAAAATTAGCAGCACATATTGAACAGATTAATAAACACAATACTTACAAAGGAGTCAGTTGAAATTTGTTTATTCTATTCAGGTAACAATATTTACATATTGTTTTCGAAACCATATCAAAAGCTCGTTTCTTGTTGTGAAGAAAACGTCGTGTCTCCGCTCGAGGAGATGTTCCAACCGACTCGATCGTGTGTTGGTGGGCGCGTGTATACCCTACCACGCCGGCACGCCGCGGCTTCGAGCGGATCCGGTTCCACTCGCGATCGTCAGTACGATCGTAACCGTCGAGTCAGCGAGACCGCTGCGTCCAAGTCCCGGGAGTCGTTCCGCGTTTCGCGTGTCGTTGACGTGGTGTGTACACAAACAGGTGTAATCGCAAACGTGCGCGTGGGTGCACAGTAACTGCATCTTCTGCCGTGCTCCGGTGAGTGCGTGTGTGTCGGTGTCGATCTTCGACGTGCTAGTGCATTATCGTTACGCAGTATCTCTCCACAGGTCAAAAGGTTAGTTTCGGGGGTTCGGATCGATGGCGATTCGTGTGCCCTGTTCGTGGCGGATGATGATACCGTGCTAGATAATCGTTTCGTTGGGAGTCGGTGATTAATAGTAGCATCATACACTACTGGACAGGGTAGTTAGTAATGCTGGAGGGCACAACAACACAGCGCACAACAGTGTCGTGCACAATCGACGTAAAGGCAACTCACACACTCGCACACGCACACTCCGTTAGTGTGCATTAAAATAAGAAAGCCAAGGGAGAAAGCTCGTGGATCGCAACCCCGCACGGAATGCAGAGGAACCGACGAAAATGGGTCAGGCAGTTTTTCTGTACGAGTTTCGGTTTCGGATACCGTTTCTGCCTTTTCCGAGCCCAAATTCTCCACCGGACACTGCGCTTGAGCTGCGCGCATCTGAAGCAACGAATCACGATCGTTGGAGCAACGGATAACATTGCTATCCGATCACTATTCGCCGGATGTGTGCGACGCAAAATCCAAAGTTTTGGTTACGAAACACACGCTTTTGGCGATTGGAATTTGGTGGATCCCGACAAACCCGAGGGTAGCTGTCGAAACATGCCAAAATCGTGCCTATTACGAAACCCACCACTGGGACCGAAACATGTCAAACATTATCGTCCCCCAAATCGTGGCGCTGCATTCGAGCCAATTCGATGCGAACGCCTGACTATAGCCGCTGGCGCTTCTGATTACGTTTTCGCATGCCTCGAAACGTTATAAGACGACTGATGAGCTTTCCGAAAAACAAACAACGTTGCTTATCTTGGGTTCGGTTTTCGGTTTCGAGGCGGTTTTCGAAATATGTTGAAGCCAAACTTCTTTTAAATGTTGCACCAGCCGTTTGCTTTGCTGGCAGCTCAACGTCGGTCGGCCTCGTGGAGGTGTGGTGTATGAGAAAACAAATGTTAAAGTGAAGTCGCTGGTAAAAGTTGGATCGTAAACCGGTGTTGTGTCAGCACGGCTTCTAAGCGCGCACTCTTCCGTAATGCATTGCCGTCTTTCAGCTCGTTGGAAACCGTTTATTGTTTTATTGATTTGAGAGCGGCATTTATTTGGTGTCACTGCAGCTTCGTCAACAACGCGCCGCCGATTCCATTCGCGTACGTTTCTCGTACAGCGCACGATTCCAGTTTTGCACCTCCGCGTGTGTCCGAAGTGTTCTGTGAATAATTTATGGCCCACTGGCCGCACGGGCAGGAAGCGCGTCCGAGGCATCACTTATATATCCATCTTCGATTCTCAGTGTTGGAACACACCGTTGGATCGAATGAACAATACAAAAACATCACACACATCTTTTAAAAAGCGATTAGCTCAAATGAGCTTCGATCGATTATGGATGTTGTTATGTGTTGAGGGCAAAAAATAAGGCGCAAAATTGGGACCTCTGGATCAGGAATTCACTGTTTTGTGATACATAAGGAACAAAAAACACTTATGAAGTGAAGGTCGAGAGGAAAACAATACCATTAAACAAACTGAGTACGATAGTTTGAATGGTTTTTTTCGGTTGAATCCGATCTGTTTGAAACTTATATAAATATTTTGAAAACTTCTCTTTGCATACCTATGGAGAAAAACAACATGAGTTTTCAAGCAGAGATTCCTGTCTTCGTTTAGTGTGTCACTATGGATATTTACAATTACAGAACTATAGCTTATTGGCCTAGTTCGATCTTTGAACTCCTTATAATAAACATTCGAAGATTAAGATTACGATTTATATGTTTGGTGTGCATTCTTGGAAATTGAATTTTACAGATAAAGGTAACCTCTGGATGGACTGATAAGGCAGAACTAAATAGAAGTTTTTTTTAAAGTGAAGTAAGTTAGAAGTTTTTTTAAATCTTTGAATCAATTGAATTGATAATTTTGAATCATTTAAATCAAAACTTTCCATGTTTGAGGAGGGAGAAATCTTCAAATTTTATATTCTTGTCTACTAGCAATACTTCCTCAATACTTCATCTTATACTAACTAGTTCAGTAAAATACCTAATCAGGTATATTGAAACCCAAAATGGCTCTAACCGTAAAGTACATCACACCACGATCGCTATAAGCTCAGAGTGAACGGCTTGATACACATTTGACCTTGGCCCAACATATAGCATTACTAGCAGTTGGTTGGTTTGTTTTGCCTAAGCAGTCGACGACCTGAACTTATCGATGAACTGACGTGCATCGATGCCGTATGAAAACTAGTTTCATCTTAAACCGAGAGCGATCACCTTGGCGGACTTTTCATAACTTAAAACTTTGTGGAAACTATCACGAAATACATTCTTCATCTGTAGCTTGCAACGGACAAGAGAGCAAGATATATTTTTGGAAAGAAAACAAAAGACATACCACGTTCTCTTTGTAAAAGTTGCCGTCAAAATTGCAATGTTGGTTTCTCGCTCGCTCTCTTTTCTGTCCCGAAAACAAAACAAAAAACTTCGATTTCGCTTTCGATTTTAAGATCGCCTAAAGATCGGTGACCAATGGGGTCGTTGTTCCGTAACGATCCGCAGCGGCAGGAGATTGGATCCGAGCTCGGACATCCACGGTTCCACGCGCGGGAGGTCACTTTTGCAGGCTGTCGAACGCTGCATACGACTGCCGACTTGCATAAGAAGCTTTCTGCCTTAGTGCTTCACAATCTTTATCTTCATTATGGCACGTCCTTGGCAGTCTTTAGTGGAACGCATTAAAATAAATTTTGGGCGGGACCGCAGCATGAGGCCAATCGAGAAGGGCTGCTACTAAGAGTAGGGGGCTTATCGGCACGAGATTTACATGAAATGTTGGTTGGAGTATAGATTTCCATTTTTAGGGGCGAATACTTCTGTACAAGGTCAAATATCATTCGAACACATTGAGAAAGTATAACAGGTTTGATGAAATTTGGACTAAGGTTGTATACATACTAGTTATACTAAGTACTCACAGATCACAAGCCTAGAAGTGCCTAAAGTTTGAAAAAGTTTGGAAGTTTGGAAAGCCCCTCTTTTTATTGCGATAACAATCGTTTTCATGTGCAAAATGTGTTGAATAGTGTTGAAAAATGAGTGGAGCAAAACACACAAACATTCTTACCGTATTGGCTTCAGAGTCTTAGCAATGGACTAGAACATCGCGTTGAAGATCAACAAGAATGCTGTTGTTGTTCAACGGCACGATTTGAGGTGATAAACCTGTAGGCAGGAGCAAAATATTTGAAAAGACTCTCCAGCTCTCGAGGATAGCTCATTACCGGCAATGACAGAATAAAAAATGGCCGAAAACCGAGCACACCAAGCGCCAAATCAAGGCACATGATACGCAAATAAGAGTGAAACATGTTGCCAAGCACACATTCCTGAAGTTAGCGTAATGCACAAAAAATAATGCTTTGCAGCACTTCATGCTCAACATATCCGGGTTCGATAGCCCGGCCAACCAATTCTTAAAGTAAACCGCATACAAAGTCAAACAAAGCCAAAAAAAACGCACCCTCCAGTGACATGTTTGTACAGTGTACGTATTTCTGGGGGCTTTTTTGTGTACTACCACCGTCCGAAAACACTCGCAGTCATATCTTCCGCAGCAATAAGGCAATTACCATTAATGGTGACCGTTCCGTTCTGCGATGGATCGATCGTTTCGCGGTTGAAGTGCGGTTCAATTGGCCGGCAGAAATTTGCGTACGTTTATATTTAACGAACCTTTCGGGAGATTCGTCTTCCCACCGGATGGCTTAAGGGTTCGCTATGCATACATCTTGACAACGCCAGGTTCTGTGCGTGTGTGTGTGCCTGTTTCACAGGAAGACAAAAAGTGTGATCGGGGCGCGTGATACTGTCTTTGTAGCTAAGTGGCGGGAGTGCTAAGTACACTCGACGACGCTCGCGCGAAGCTTTGTGCGCTGGGCCTGGGATAGAATGCGAGAAAAAAGGTGCCTGCGTCCATCACACACATTAAACAAATATTGGTCGCGTCGAGAACGACGGTTGGGTAAACGTTTATTGCGTTTTTGCTACCTCATTACCGCGTGCGGAAGATGGAAGATGCAAATTGAATTGATTATAGCACAGCACACTCTGCAAGAAGTCTGCACGGTCTGCTGCCGGGTGGCGTAGGTAAAAGAAAGAGAAGAAACGGCTGCCGTAATCGATACCGCAATTGACGGTGAAGGTTATATGCTCGGTGGGTGGGGAGGGCGATTGGTGAAAGATCACAGGAATGCCAGAGTTATGCTGTGGAACGTATTTGGACATCGGACGTCACGCACGTCACGTTCGTGAATGTTCCACTGAAGATGACGTATGATGGACGTAAAACGATTGGTTTTTTTTTGTGCTGGTGGACATCAACGATTACGCAGGAATATTTCGCAGGAAAGCCAAACTATGAGGACTGGATTCGCTGCGTTAAGCTCCTCTGGACGTTTGTTTGTTCGTCGGAGTTTGAAAATATTAGCTTTACTTTGGAACCAAACAGTCGATGGATCAAGTGGGATCAGTATTTGATATTGCTCACATCTTCTGGATGCGATTCTTGATCTCACTTTGTGGGCGAAGAAGTTTTGAACGATTTTGAAGCAATTTTGTACAATTTTTGTGTGTTGGTTTGGATTGGATAATGTTTAAGGAAAGTGTATGCAGGCGTTCTTTATCGAACTTTTATGAAGTATGCATAAATCACGATTATTTTTGAAAAACTAGATTTTTGAAAAGCTTCAGTAATATTTCAAAGATTAGAAGTTTTTCCATTTTTAATTGTTATCTCTGGAATTTATGTATCCAAGAAATCGTACCAATTATTGAAGAATGCAAAGAGATTGAAGAGTTTTTCACTATCTTCGATTTTTGAAAAAGAGAAGCATATCCCTTACCATATTTGCATTTATGAATTTGGTAAGTTAAGCTCAGTTTCTTCAAGGTCTTGCCTATTTTTCTCTTATATCATGTTCGAATTATGCATTTATTTTGAAAATGTTAGCAGATGCATAATTCATCTAAAAAATGGTATTATTTTTTGAAAGCAGAGAAAATATGTCAATTTTATCTTGCATTCCTTGAAAAAATAATATACGTTATGTGGCATATGAAAATGGGATTAAGTAATTGAGTATACATTATACAAGATTTCAGTAAAAATACTTAAAATACAAAGAAGAGGCTTGCCACGTTGACTAACTGATCGCATAACACAAATATATACAGATATAAACACATATTGAACGGTATTAATGAAGCCTCCGATGAACAAAAGACGCCAAGCAAATTAATTAGTAACATTCACGATGATTAACGAAAGTTAAAGTGGAAGCTGGAAAACAAAGGTTGCGTAATGTAAAATAACGATCTCGGCAGGTGGTTGTTTTATTATCTCTTAATTTCCTGCACGAATAATTAGTGGAGAAAATGTAAAATATTCAAACACTCTTACACTAAGGCCCAACCTCTCCCCAAATTGGCGACCGTATCCGACTAATGTATTTCTTTTCTTCTCTCCGGTGCATCTGTCTCCCCTTTCTAGCCTACTTACCCACTGTACAGAAAAAAAACCCCACACACACATACACCTAAAAACATGTCGCTTCTCGGGTTCAACGATCCGCTGACGGCGATAGCGTCGGTAGTCACGGGAGTAGCGATCATACTGTCACTAATCAAATACTACCTCTACCTCACCTGCGGCCACTTTACCTCAACCGTAAGCATGAACGGCCGGTGAAAGCGGTGGCCGTGACGGGAACCACCAGCACGTGCTTTCAAACGGCTCGTAACGGCCCCCCCACCGCCACCCGGACCACTAAACGCATGCCAGCGCCGTGTGCTGGTGTGATTTTCCGATACTCATCCGACTTACGTTTCGTACTACTCCCGCACAGCGCAAGATGGAAGGCAAGACGGTCGTCATAACCGGCGCAAACTCGGGCATTGGCAAGGAAACTGCCCGCGATTTGGCCAAACGAGGCGCCCGCATCATCATGGCCTGCCGGAACATGGAAACGGCCAAGCAGGCACAAGGTATGGCATCAGTACGGTACGGATACTAACAGTATTGGCATTCGATGGTGTAGTTCTAACGGTGCAATTTCTGGGCAAGAATGTTTGGGGCAGGTGTGCTAACACGTGGTGGATGGATAGATATGCTGGATGACCGGGTTCGTGGAAGGTAATTTATTTAGTATAATATGCTCATCACCATCCATAACCTTTTACCATTTTTGTCAATGTTACCATTTGTTACCATCAAATGTCAATATAAATGTTCTAGGCTTTACTAAGCAGTTGTATAGATGCAAATATCAGATGTTATGCCTACAAAAGTAGTTGCTGTTGAAGGAACTTGCCAACAATTCTGTGTGCCAACGCTATGCCTACAAACATTGAATGAAGAAATCGATCTAGAACGTAAAACTATGTAAAATATGTGAAAAATAACCACAATTCAATCAATAACCATTGATCTGATTTATCCTTAATTAGTTCAACTTTTTCAAGTTCAAGTCGTCGAGCCAAATACTTCCAACGAACCTTTCTTATAAAATCTCCAAAAAGGTACTAGATGTATTTTGAAGTATGAAACATCGGAAAATCCTGTACCAGATGTATTGTGATGACCTGATTCTGGCACTGTATGTAACAAGAGAAATACGTGCACAATAGCACGATGCTTTTACGATTGTTGGATCGTTAGGACTATTTCGAATCTTGCTCACTAATAAATTTTGAAAACAAGGCATAAGAGAATTGTAAAATTAACTATCAAATCTACTGCATGAATCTTTGTAGTGTAGTGTAATGACTTCGAACGTAGAAGTTCGAGAGAACGAAACAATCGACACTTTTAATTAAGATCTTTCTGTGGAGAAATGCGATGACGTTTTGCCATCTGTACAAACGCGAGATCGACCGTATCTTAAGAAGTAATTAACGTAGGAAATTGAATTTTTACCAGTAACCTCTCCCTTTCGAAACCGTTGGGTTCAAAATTGCGGCATAAGATTGCTCCAAATTTGAACTTTCGAATGCCCTTTCCCCCACTTGCACAACTGTCCCTCGTAACTTACAATTCGTTCCTTCGGCCTGTCTGTATATACCGTGTCGGAAAAAATCGCACAGGTTCCAGCTACTACTTAAGCTATTGTACAAAGATTTCTCAACGCTTCGGGCACACTATACACCCTCCCCAAGCAACTGCACGTGCATGCCCCGGCAACTGTACAAAGACGCTGTGGAGAAGGCTTGTAATCTACCCAAACACCCTACACGGACACCAACCCACCCACCCAGAGTGCGCCGATGAAATTCGATTCTTTCCTCCGCAGATGAGATAGTGAAGGAAACGGGCAACAAGAACGTAACCGTGCTGAAGCTTGACCTCAGCTCGCAGGGCTCGATCCGCGAGTTCGCGGCCGAAGTCACGCGCACGGTCAGCAAGCTGGACGTGCTGGTCCACAACGCCGGCTTCGCCGAGACGTTCCGGAAGTCGAAGTCGGTGGACGGGGTCGAGTTCACGATGGCCACCAACCACTACGGGCCGTTCCTGCTGACGCACCTGCTGATCGACCTGCTGAAGCGGTCCGCCCCGGCCCGTATCGTGGTGGTCGCGTCCGAGCTGTACCGGTTCGCGTCGGTCGACCTGAACAACCTGAACCCGGTCAACAGCCTGCCGGCCTACCTGTACTACGTGTCGAAATGCGCCAACATCATGTTCACGCGCGAGCTGGCCCGCCGGCTCGAGGGTACGGCCGTCACGGCCAACTGTCTGCACCCGGGCATGATCGACTCGGGCATCTGGCGCAACGTGCCGTTCCCGCTGACGCTGCCGATGCGCCTGATCAAGAGCTTCTTCAAGACGAACGCCGAGGGCGCACAGACGTCGCTGTACCTGTCCTGCTCGGAGGAGGTGCAGGGCGTGACCGGGAAGTACTTCATGGACTGCAAGGAGGCCAACCTCAACGCGAGCATCAGCGACATGGAGAAGGCCCGCAAGCTCTGGGAGGAGTCGGCCAAGATCGTCAAGCTGACCGAGAGCGATCCCAAGATCTGAACCTGACATGAACTGGGACCTGGGGTCTAGGGTGTGCTCGTGTGCTTGTTTTTGTATTTGTTCTCCTCTTTTTATTAGCATTTAACACCGGATTGTCGCCGAGAACGGCGTGCACAGAAACGGGCGTGCATGCCTCAATTACCACCCGATCAATAAATCACTTAGCGGCTCGATACCAAGTCATTGGCCGGGTTGCGACAGCGAAACACCTCTGTCACTGATAGGAAAGTTTCTGTGTACGTTTGCGTTCGTTTGACAGTTTGTTTGCTCGTGCCGCATTGTCAGTTTCTGCATTTGCATCGCTTCATTTGTTTTCGCGTGTGATCTTCGCGCATGGCTTTCGTTTTACGCTTCGCTGGCGGTTCTTTTTGCGCTACGCTAACCTACTTTTCAGCCACACCTAACACCGTAGCAAGGGTTCTTGTGCACCAAAACGCTCATCAGCTCATGGCGTGTGTTTTTGTTCCGTGCATGCTATTTCGCCAGTCACCGAGCAATTTTAGGATGCATCAGCAGAATCATGCCGTAGGGAATCGTTGGGAAAGAACGAAACCGTATGGCCGTGTGTCGTAAAGTCCATTAGCCTAATTTACCTCATTGGGTGTCGATAAAGGTTCATTACACATGACGTTAATCATCTGCAATATTTAGGTCACTTTCCATTTCGATGAAAAAACAAACTAAATGATCAGAGAACATTTTTTCTGTAATTACTCATTAATTATATTTCCATTTGATTGAAGAAAACAAATCATTTTCATCTAAAATTCCACTACCACATAAAATATTTAAAATAATACTATCAAATTTATTTGATAATTTTCAATTAAAACTTACAAAAATGACTGATCTGTGAAATTACCTAATGAACGATCAAGTTTTATTTGATTTTTTTTGTACTATTGCGATAAGTATCCAATTGAAAATAGTTGAAGTTTTTCAAATTTTCAAAGAACGTTCCGTTCACTGAACCCCAGTTCATTCAGTTCACTCCGCTCTCGTTCCATGCATTCTGGCATGCACTGTACGCTGGTCTTTGGAAAGCTTCGTGAAAGTTTTCGCCCACCACGTAGGAAAGAAACATTTCACACCCGGAAGCTCATTCAAAAGCTTTTCTTAGAGTGAAGAAGCGTCTACACGAGTCATGCCTATAAATTGATTAGTGATTGCAGAACGTAATCAACTTTCAAAACTTGTTAGCCTGCTCTAATCCAAATTTAAGACTAAACCAATGCTTTTTTGGCTGATTATTAACATTTTGGCTTTGTAGAAGATACACTAATGCATCATGCAACGAGGTCAATTTCGTTGCGAGTTGAACCGGTTGGTATTCAGCGACTAACACATCCCAATTGACTCGATTGGAACTGGTTGAAACATGCGTCGAATTGTTGCAGAGGAAATCATGGCCGAGACCGGAAACACGAAGCTGCTCATCAAACACATCGACATCAGCTCGCTGACGTCGGTGCGTGCGTTCGCGAAGGAGCTGGTCGAAACGGAGCCGGTGATCGACGTGCTGATCCACAACGCGGGCGTGGCGCAGGGCTTCAACAACAAGGTGACACCGGACGGGCTGGAGTTCACGATGGCCACCAACTACTACGGGCCGTTCTTGCTGACCCATCTGCTGATAGATCCGCTCAAGAGGTCCGACCAGGGGCGCATCGTGATCGTCTCGTCGAAGCTGTACCGGTTCGCGTCGCTGAACCCGGCCAACGTCAACAGCATCAACCCGGTCAACTACTTCTCGCTCTTCCCGGTGCACCTGTACAACCTGTCCAAGTTCGCCGAGATCATGTTCACGCAGGAGCTGGCGCGGCGTCTGCGGGACACGAAGGTGACGGCGAACTGTCTGCACCCGGGCGTCATCGATACCGGCATCTGGCGCAACGTGCCGTTCCCGCTGAGCATTCTGTTCAAGCCGATCCAGATGTGCTTCCGGACGCCGGAGGAGGGAGCGCGCACCAGCATCTATCTGTCGGTGTCGCCGGACGTGGAGACCGTCAGTGGCAAGTACTTCCGGGGATGCAAGGTGAACGAGCTGAACCGGCGCGTCCAGCACGTTGCTCGCCAGCACGACCTGTGGGAGGCGTCCAAGAAGCTGGTAAAGCTAACGCCGGAAGATCCCCAGATCTAGGAGCCGTACAGGCGTTGCATCCTCTTTTCTGACAGTGTAATGTATGTTTTAGAGATAAGGTTTGTAATAAACTATGGTGTGCATATTGTGTGCCAACGAGTGATGGTATATTCCCAGTGAAATTGGAGTGTCTTCGTTTTTTTTTTCGTACAAATTATCACGCTACGAATATCTCTGGATCTACGATATATCAATACACTTGCTGAGAAAATTTATATAACTTTCGCAAAGCTTTTTTTTTGAGCTTTTAGTCTATTAATGATATAAATATGTTCTTACTCGAATAATGATTCAATATTGGACTCATTTGTGATTATTTTGCTTGTGACCAGCTGGAAAATAACACTTGAATCAGTAAATAACATGTTATTATCGCACGAATAAAGTGTTATTCAGATCAATTTTGATCAATCAGCCCGAAAGTATGCAATCAGAACGACATATCTGTTCGAATCCGTCGCAAAAGGTCGCAAAAGATGTTTAACAGCTGCTATAATGGTGCGCCAAGTAATCAAATTTGATTTATTTAATTATGTATCTTATCTTATTATATCCCACTTGCTTATTATTTGTACTTTCTTATGTATTTTTACTTTTGCTTATTATCTTTCTTTAAAGTTTTGTTTTTACACAAAGAGAGCAGCAGGACCATTGCAATAGAGAGTACGGTACTTCAACAAACATCCCAACCAGTAAACAAGCTAACAATCTTAAAAAAGTAGGCTAACAATTCTACACCAACACTTCAATAACGTATAATTATAACATTATTGAGCAGCCTAATTAAAATTTCACGTTAAGATAACTTAAAAATATAAGTTGAAACATATGGCATGCCTTGATTGACGACTATATTGAATCATATACAAATTCTGTAATCAGTATTGATGTTCAAGTTTCATTTGAAGATATTTTACGTCATTTCGAAGAACAGATAAGGTGTTTGTTAGGAAACCCCGAGGTCGTAGTTCTCTCGCAGTTAAAGTAATAGAAATACTTGAAAGAAGCTCGAATGATTTCATCGTACTATTGAAATCCGATGCGTTGAAATGGCCTTGAACATGTTGACGTCTTACAAACAAGAGCTCAAACAAGAGAAGAACTCAACGACCAAGTACCGATTGATCCATTTACCCTTAATAACTTGCTTTTAAGTAAGATCCTTCCTTCCTAGTTTTCGATACCCAATGCTAAGAGTGCTTAAACCTACACTTGAACAAACTATTTCCATACAATGTTGCGGTGCAAACCTTCCTCTTGGAGCATCTCTTCAAATTTCTTGATAAAACTTTCAATATTGATTCGCACCCAGCATCGTTTCGAGCGGCTCTATTTTGAAGAGCATACAAAATTTGCATCCACCGCTGCAACCATCGAGAGGCTCGAAAAATGGGAATGCAATCGCAGAGAGAAATTAAAAAAATTATTGCACAAATCTTGTTCCCGGCGATTCCTGGGTGGTAACGCCAGCAGGAAAGCATCGGCACCGGAGAAAGCGGAGATACTAGTGTTGAGGCGTGTTGATTCTTCAAACGGGGGTCAAACTTTTGACGGTAGTAATTTTCCATCCATGCGGAAGTAAGTCTCGCAACTTTACCGCCTTCTCCCTCCAATCTTCCAATGGCGATGGGTGGAATTGAAAACGCACTGGTGGAGCTCCTGCTGGGATGATGATTGTCCGGACGATTTTCCTTCTCGAGGCGCCATGCTCCCCGGGTTAATGGTTGGGACGGAATTAGTCTTACTTTTGACACTTTCCATAGCTCTGGCTGTGTCGCCGAGAGAGGGATAGAAGTAGAAGACCGAGGCAAAGTTTTTTAATTGGAATTTTCACAATTTTCAGCAGCAACCAACGAAAAAAAAAATGAGACGAAAATAATAAGGCTCACTGTTGGTGCGCTTCAAAACGAGGGTGAGATAAATCATCGTCCGGCATGAACAGAGCGGCGGCGAATGTGAGTAGTAGGCGATGGCCGATGTATACAGAACTGATCCAACCGTTCCACCGTTTCACCCAAATATAAAAGAAACACATGAGAGATTGACGGCCGAAAGATATGGACGACCAACACACACACACAAAAAAACGAGCCAAAAGAAGTGAACTTTAAACTGAAGAATGAGTAAACCTGCTGGAGCATACATTTTAAATTAACTCTCACCCTCGCGCTGCCGTTCGGGTTCGAGCACTTGAGACTCGACTCGCCTCCATCGAGTCCCTTGCCTGCCAGAAGTCGTTGCCCATAGTGTCCATTACGGCTGGAGTGTACGAAACAGAAACGGCCGGAACGACGATGTGTGAAAGTACAAAAAAATAAATAAACGTAACCCGTATCCGTCCGGGACACCAAATTGGATGGCTGACCGGGGCGTTAGGTCCTGCCGCGTTCGCTGGGCTCGGATTGTTTGTCTACAGCCGCGCGTTTGTTTTGCCACCACCGCCTTGGGCGACCGTTGCGAATCCTGTGGAATGGGGTTTTCGGGATGTCGCTGGTGGCATCTGCCACAGTGGCCCTCGTTCCGGTGTGCGATGCGACGCGGAGAACGATTGTGACGAAAGCTGCCCGGGAAGTACGATGAGGTCCTTTCCATGGGCGATTGCAGTTGAGTGCTTCGTTTGGGCTGCGGGCAGGAACCATATCGTTATGCACAAATCGGCAGATGTAATCACCGGGATTATCGTGCCATTGGATAAAGTAAGCTTCGTTGAGTGAGTTCCACTATGATAGGCAAGAGTGGGAATTTTCAAGCGAGTGACACATTATTAAAATAAACCCTCTTTCTACCTCAGGAGAGTTTATCTCGAGGTTCTTATTGAAATTATGTTCGTGTTTGTTGCTCTAAACTCATCCTGATGACTTTTTTTTTTAGATAAAGACAGTTGGAACATGTGCTCATTTAACGCAGCTATAGAAAGCTTTCGTCCGCATCAGATTACATAGAGATTGCGTAGTTTGTGATGCAAATGTTCATAATTTAAAGGATAGTATGTTTTTTTTTATATTTTGGATATCTTATCTACTATTAGTTAGTAGATAGTTAATAGTTTAAAAATGATATTAAGACTGATTTATTGAAGCGTCATTGTAGCGTTGCATACTCTCTCGGCTGTTTGTGCAAGTTTGCAAGTTTGCACAAACCAGCTGTTTGCAAGCAAGTTTGTGCCAAATGGTATGCAATGTGTGATACATCAACGCTTTATTTACGCTGTTTAGATAACTTAGTAACATTTATTCGTATAATATTTATTTTACTTTCGTGTTTGGCTTTTATGAGCAGGTGGAGTCATAGTTTGAATATATTTAGCATGTTTTTGGCTCCGCTGATTATCCTTGCGCTTATTAATACGGATTAATAAATAGTAAAGTCCAGAAAGTAAAGTATTTCGGTTTGCAAATTAATCCAACAGTTTGTTGATGCACGCCACAAAGTGAACAGTTGATGAAGAAAAGTGCTTGTACTATTAACAGAGATAACATTTAATTTGAGTTTAAACCTTTTAAAAAAGTTAAATTTAGTAGAACAACAAATAAACGATTTAAAACATTTTCTAAACACAGCGTTGACACTGTAAACATCACCAGAATCTAGCAAATAACTAGCAAAATTAACAAATTAAATAAACTAGATTAGCTAGCAAATCAAGCGTCCATCACTTGTTGGTGTAGTGCGCATTGCATACTTTTTGGCGTAAAATAGGTAAAACAGTCTTAAAGCACATCATTTTCTCGACAGAACATAAGATTTTTCAACCCTTTCTTTCTAATCTATAAAAGCTTGCAGAATCTTTTTGTGTTATTTTTGTATATACAAGCACTCGAACTAGACTTCAAGAGATTCAGAATCATTTTCAGCCGTAATAATTTAAAAACAACTTTTCGGTGAGCAACATTTTTGGAATTTTGGAAACATTGTTATATTTCATCGGTGATTTTATACAAAATGTCCTGACAAAATGTTTACTCGAAAATGGTTGTAAAATTGATGATGAAAGCAATGTATTCAAACGTTCGCCATCTTCCTAGTGTGCTCCGCTATGCTTCAAAGGACTTCATTGTCTCTCCTACGAATTCACTCGCAACCAATATCCTGTGATGTGCCTCCAACAATGCATATGTCAACGATAGATCGCCGTGAAAGGAGCCGAACGAACATCGAAACTATCGTCCGCGCCACAACAGTGAGCCAACCGCTGCCCATCGATTATCGGGCGGCTATTTTCCTCGTCCTCGTACGGTCCTCGGGCAGGACCGGCTCGCTTACAGATACAAACAAACTTACGTGAAAACAGCCCCGGCCGCTGTCGCGTGCTTCCCCAATCGCAATTGTAATTTTCCAAATCAACCTGCTCGGTGGATCCGGCTTTTTTTGCCGGCCTCTCGTCGCCATCCTCCCCAAGCCCAGGGTCGGGGAGCGCGGTTCAAATATTTAAACATTCCCGTCACGAACCTATCCCAATCGTTATCGAAACCATGGAAAGCAATCCAATTCGGGACCGCTCGGGGTAGGGCCTGGCCCTGCTCCCGCCCACCCCGTCGAATGGGTGGAAAAATGAAATGCAAACAACAAACAGGCAAATTCTGCCAACCACCGCCGGCCACCGATTGCGCGTGGTTTGTGCCGGGAGGATTCGCAACCGTTTTGTAGGGATGCTCTGTGGTCGATTTTCGGATTTCGTCCCGACGAACGGTGCACGAGAGCATCTACCGACGCTTGTGGGAACCGGGACGCTGGGCGGCAGATCAGCAGAGGACCAATTGATACAAAAGAGAAGGATAACAAGGGAGACAGAGAGAGAGATTGAAACAAGCTTGAAAAAAGAGTCGTTTGTGAAATTAATTTTCAACCTACTCTTAAATGAAGGAGACGGCTTTTTTTGTCGTGTTGTTGTTGCGAATTCGATTCGAAGTAAGCTGATGGATATTGCCTTAGAATTGATGAATACCTGAGTCAAAAGCACCGCTTCGATGATGGAAACATGTAATCAAAATTCTGGAGGACAGTTTGTACTTTTCATCCCGTACGCTTTGGGATACGAATGGAAAAGTTCAACCAGTGGTACTGGGTATGCTTTTGATTGAATATTTAGCAGTTTTCATCGAGCGTTTTTATGCTGTAATGTATCAATCCATATCAGTACGAAAAATGATTATTGATTTTTTGCCCACTTGCATTGTTATGTTATAAGCTTCATCAAGCCTTTCTCTTGTCTTAATGGATAATCCTTTTATTGATTGCTTAAATTACTATGTTATAAATTACTTTTTAAATTTAGAATATAATTTAATACTTTTTTCAATCATCTTATAGTTTAAAGTTGATAATGACAGTAATGACAGTAAGATTATGAGTCGTTCTAAACATCTCGCAGGCAATTATATGCTAGCTGTGTTCGTCATGGTAGCAAAAAGATTTAAAACGGTTAAAATACTATACAAATTTTCGAGCAAACCTCAAATATTTTTAGTTTCACTACCCGTCAACAGATGGCGCCACTCGATCTTGGCGGCAGGGATAAGTTTTCTCTATGGCTGCCATGTTTTTTTTTATCATGTATTTGTCATCCATTTCCGGCAAAACAACGGTCAACAAAGTGTTCCATCATATTTTTATATGAATATTTGTATGTATATTCAATTCAATTCTTCAAAATCGTTAACATAAAATTCTTTTTAATTGTAATTGTTTTTAAAGATCCTATTACGCTCCAGATGAAGTTTGCTGAGTTAGCTAGTCACGGACAAATTATGACCGATTTGGTGTGCTTATCGTAACTAAGGTTAAGTTTGCATCTTCACGACCTCGTCGTTGGAAGTTCGACAAAATTTCAGATCAAGCTCATTAATTAACTCCTAGCCGCTTGATTGCTGTACAGTCAAAAGCGGAGAGGAAAAAAAAAGCGGAAATAAAACGCTTGCTTGGTCAGATGTTCACGCACCATCCCTGCTCGTGCAGACATTAAATCACTTTACGAAGTACATCTTTAGCCCGCTATAATAAGGCACAGATCCTCACTTAAGCTTATTAGGATGCTCTTCCTAATTTCTGGCGCTAAACTTGATTCAGTAATTTATTGACGCAGATGGACCGCAGAACGGTGGGGTGGGGAGGACGGTATTTTCTTTTCTTTATCTTCTTCTTCTTTTTTGGCCTGTGCTCTGTTGCCGCTGCACCGGACACCGGCAAACCGAAACATTATCTCTAAAATATGCTTTCGGCTCTACTCACTCCCCCCAGGCTGGTCCGGTTTGTGGTTAGCGTCGATAAGAAACTGTTCCGGTGTTTATGTGAACCGGAAAATAAATGGACTTTTCATGCTTCTTTCGTCGGCGCTTGGGTAGAGTTCTCGTCCACCGTTCTCGGGTGGCTGCGCGTGGACGTAACGCAAGTGCGTTCATATTTTTCACTGCGTTTTCGTTCGCACTTTCAGCAGCAGTAAGCAGCTTGTCTTAGGTTAATTCATTAATCTCTGTACTTGCCTGCCCGGCACCAAAGTTCGGGCAGCAGGTCCGGGAGGGGAGGGAGGGGGCGGTTGTGGTTAGGCGGGCGCTTTGTTCAAATTGCTTCTTAGCGTGGGCTGCTTTGGTCGGCTCGAAATAAGGATGAATGTTGGTGGGAAGATTATAAATATAAATACCGAGCGTAAAACCAACCGACCAGGGACATGCTGTTGCTGGCAAACGTTCAGTTTTCAACGAAAGATATTATTATAATAGCTAATACAAAAGAAGGGGGGCAATACAAAAGAAGATTTCGTACTTTAAAAGGCATTGTTGGAATGTTGTATCATTAGCGTTTAACAAAAAGATTTCCGCTCAAAAAATCTCTTTGCAAATGATATTAACTTTACAACAAAAGTTGTTCAAAGAGTACACAACATTGGTTAAAGACCTTGAACTTTTTGATAGTTCATGCTGCATTCTTGAGAATATTCAGATAATAAAGCACTAAAATCTATTTAGTTGCGCTGACTTATATCTGGCTCGTTTTTATATAAATCAGTCTAATTCCTCAATTAACGATCATCAAGCTGTTGTGTAATGCGAATTGCATACTACTTGGCGTAAAACCAAGATATCAGCCCAAAGGTATGCAATTATTATGACGAAAGTTTTAGGAACGTATTAGTAGCATTAGATTCTAAAACGATCGTGATATTTTGCACCCTAAAGTATGCAACCCGCTCTACACAGTACTCCATAAATAATGCGTTAAACGTCGGGTATAAAATGTTGAAATGAGTACACCCCAACTGTTCGTCAACTTAAAGCAACATCGCCAACCGTACCAACACTAATCCGAGACATAAGGACAAAAAGCTTTCAATAAGTCGTAGTGTTCAACAGCACGATTTTATGCAAGCAGAGATAAAACGTTGAACGCATCGTAGACTATCGAGCACGAAAGCTGCTGCGAACATAAAATCAAGCATTGACTTCATGAGCCATTTCTTCACTCTCCCAAGCGAACGCTGCACAAGGGTTGGATCGTACGCTCGTCTGCCTCGCTTCTTCGTTTGGCTTATACGAACAACAGGTCAGGAGGGAAAACGCTCCGAAGCGCACGGGCGAGACAGTTCATCATCAAACGACAAAGAGCACGGGCATGGTTTATGTGGGAACTATTTCGGGACAATCCGGTTATGTGCGATGTCGTAAGTACGGGCAATTAAGAAAATCGTCCTCACTGTGAATAATAGATTCGTCCGTTTTGTCCGCTGGCGAGGAGGGCCAGTTTGTTCCTGTTTTGTTGCCGTGGCCGCTCACACAAAAGGGATGCTTTATTACAGGGAGTTGATATTGATTTATATGAGCCGTGTGCTTTGTTGTTAATTGCAGATGGCTAAAAGCACGCCAGCACATTACTTTCTTCGCTTATTTTTTTTTCTTCTGGCAAGCAGTCACTTAATTGCGAGGCATTAAATATTTGTCAAAATAAGTATTTGCTCGAGCTTCACGATGGAATAGCAGTTGATGCATTTTGCTGGTCGTGGTTTCGAAGTGCAAATGAGACGTTACACGAAAAGTACATTAAAATTGAGAAAAAAAACCTAAAGAACACGACTTGCTATTGTAAATGCTGTACGTAAAATGGAAAGCAACCCTTCGGAATGGTTGGGCTATTAAGGATGTCTCTCGTTTCTAAGTATAATTTACTTTTTTGCTCCTTTTACTCTTGGACCCGGATCCAATTTAACCCAAATTGGCAGAGTTTCTAATAAAGCGTTGGTGTAACGCACATTGCATAATGGATGGATTCATCAGTCCAAAAGTATGCAATCACCATGACTATAGCATACCGTCGGTTTTCTATTTAGTTATACATTTGTTTATTTATTAATTTATTTATTACCTTTTATTTATCTTTTTTCTAGTCAATCTTAAAATTAATATCTTTTAGAAACAAGCTGGCCCCACTTTATCGGCCATTTAAATCAATATTTTCCTCTTAGTATGCCTTTAACTAACACTTTTAATGATTGCTACTATTTTGTTTAATTGCATTACACCACACCCCAAAATTTCTTCTATCTCATTTTTCTTTAAAAATATTTTGTTATGTAATGTAATATTTTGTTATGTTGTTGATAAATTAAAGAGCAAAAATTCAATAAATTGATGAAGAAAATGAATTATGAATGCTACGGCATATACGAATTAATCAATAAGTGCATAAATAAATAAATTCTTCATTTTATATAATTAATTAAATAAATAAACTAAATAATCAGATCTAGTACATCAATGCAACAACACAAAACAGAAAAAAAACTTTTTGTTTTATTTTCTCAACGTTTGAACTATTTTCAACGCAGAAAAAAGGAAACAAACGCTGTTGGAAAACGATATCACCAGCTCAACCCAACGGAATCCCTGCTTAACAAGAAAGAAATCATTTCCTTTCCAGCAGCCCCAGCCACTAACCTAATAATAGAGACGTTACTTCTCCAACTATTCAACGATGACACTTCAAACCCATCAACGGTATCGATTGAAGTCCCATTTAACCTCATTTACGTTGCACAATTGTGATCCGATTTCTTTGAAGTCCCGGATACCGTTTGCTCCAAAATAGCCGAGTGTAACTTCGGCCGTGCTCGGCCCGGCCAGCAGAGCGTAACCGAGCGGGGAGGGTAATCATTCATCCGTTTTCGAGTATTATTGTCCGCCATTGGTCTTTCGGTGGAGAACTATTTTTATTTCAACTCGATAATCTCTTAATCGCTGGATTGTGCAGTGAGACGGTGATTGTGATTTGTGGATAGTCCGATTATAGCAATTTGGAAGAGCGTTGCGAGAGTACGAGAAGACGAGAGTAAGTAGAACAAAGAAAAGAGACCCACAGAGCACAGAGCAAGGCGACTTTAACACTCATTCAATAACTCAGCTCCTTAAGTGTTTTAGCCGTGCCGTTGTGTAGAGAAATGTCTTCACCAAGCGAAAGGAAAACGTTCTAATTAAAAGCAGACGGCGTTGGAATCGAGACCGGAGCCACGTTGCGCTGGATTTTGGAATTCTAATGAACATCGTCCTCATCCATCTTCCGGACGGACGGACGACTCCAGCGCTGGACGCTTCAGTCAGGCATGCTATTTCCGTGCTTCCGATGGTCGTCAAACCGAAATGAATACAAAGCGAATGATAATCGGAATTTTTCCCCCGGATCGTCCTTGTTGGCGTGAAAAGCGGAACGCAACGGTGGTGCTTTGTGTGAGCCTGCCTTGCTTCTCTTCTTTCTCGCCTCCGGCACAATTGGAAAAACAGTGAGGATGCTTTCGATGCCTCACTTATGATACGGTGGCTAGGATTCTTCGCACGACCATAAATTATCTTAATAAATCGTTTCGCCGAATAACGCTCGTTAGGTCGGCATTCCAACGCGCCGGGAATGAGGCTCATGTCCACCCACACGCTCACACACACAGCGACACCGTGGGCTAGCAAGGAAAATGGGTGAACGCCGAACCTGCACCCTGGAACATGACGCTCGGGAGAATACTTGCCGCCGCCGCGCTGACGATGAATTAAATTTGCACTTAAGGACTTTCTCTTTCTTGGCACGGTGTTTTTTTACACCCCCCATGTTCCCAACCCCACCGTGGGATTGATGCGCGCCAGCTACCACGTGGCTTGCGCAAAACCCGTTACGACCTGCGAGAGACTCGGAGGAATCTGAAAATCTGTTTCGGTGGTTTACGACGAACCGA
Organism: Anopheles dirus; assembly: GCA_000349145.1. Lineage (NCBI taxonomy): Eukaryota > Metazoa > Arthropoda > Insecta > Diptera > Culicidae > Anopheles > Anopheles dirus. The sequence continues at coordinate 3,465,372 of KB673534.1, forward strand.
TGGCAAAGGGACGCTCCGGATATGGGACGCTCGGTAATGGTGCAAGTTGTAGGACATCATCGCATAATATATATGGCCCAATTATGGAAATGAGCCCCCGGGATGGTGATATTTGAGACGGCTCGAGGGGAGACTAGGCCGCGCGCAACCGACGACGCCGGGCCGGGTAATGTTACAATTAAAAGTTTGTATGTTCGGTGTAAATTTCGACATTCGGGGGCAGGCGCACGCCTGAAGGAAGATATATTATCACGGGGCAGCTTATCGGGCAGCTCTGGTGTGACGTGGGGTGTGTTCGTGCGATCGTTTTCCACTGCAGCTTCACGGCTGTGAAATAACATAGCTGGTGTAATGTTAAGCGGCAGCGGCGAGCGAACATCTTAAGAGAGAGAGAGAGAAAGTAGAGTGGTTAAAAATCGTTGTAAATACATATATTCAAAGCTTAGTAAAATAGATGAAATAGTTTACAGTGCTTACTTGAAGTTTAACTACCAAGCACCCACCCAGTGGGCTATACTTCCTATTAAAGAGACAAATTAAACATTAATAAAATGCTTAGTCGTGCGTACATTGCATACATTTCGGCGCAAATACGCTAAAACACAAAAAATATTTAAATTGACTGAAATATTCAAGTGCTACAGATTAAAATATTGTATTAAAGCTTTATCTGACCTATCCTTATCAAGTTACCGGTAAAATAAAGAAATACTTAGCTTGTAACGCATTGATAAACGGTTCATGGAATATCTTAGCATTTTCAAAGTGGAAGAAAGTCAGAGATAAATCGAGCTGCTTGAATAGGGTTCTTTAAGTAAAATGGAGCATTAATGTGGCTGCTTAGAAAAAAAAAATCTGTATTCATTTTGACGTTTGTTCTGAACCAAATCCTGCGACATATGGTATTCTCGTTACCTTCTCTTTAAAAAATTAATTATATTATAGCACATTTTTAACCGGTTTTCATTATGGTTAATGGTTAAACAAATTGGTTAATTTTATGATACATTTAGAATCATATGTTCTGCTTTAAATTTGATTTTTTCTTATTTCGCTTCAACAAGTCATAAATGAGTTTAAAAAACAGGAACAGGAACAACCAGGGTAGAAATCAAATTTGAATGCAATTTACTATTGAATTTAAATTCATTTTGTACACAAAGTTTTGAGTTAATAAGTAGCTTAATTATGGTTGTTTTCAAATATGATTAGAATGGCTAATTACCTATCTATGTTTTTATATTCCTCGTCAAATGTGTCGTAGCTGACTAATACGCGATAATACAGCACCATCGTTGGACACTCTTATTGATTGTTACAGCTTAAAAGACTTCTCGTTAAAATACTACTCATAGGAAAAATCTAAAGAAAATTATAAGTTGTTTAGATTTTGATCCTCTACTTCCTGAAAAAAGTAGCTTATACACATTCTCCAATGCAATAAAATGTAATTAAATGTAATTGCAATCAAAAAAGCTTTGGCTGCACGGGTAACTGGTGGTTTGGAATTCGGATAATAACGCACGCTGTTTCAGGGTAGATCGCCTGCATGTATGCAATACGCGGTACACCTCCTAAGGTAACAAGACAGCGAGCTTGAAACGATACAATCGGCACAGCTCTTATATGTAAAAATACCTCTCCATCAATCTTTAAATCGAGTATTTTTCCCTCATCAACACGACGCGAACTTGTCGCACTTTCTTTAAATAACCTACCGCACGAGCGCTAATGTATGCGCCACCGCTTCATTCACTATCGGAAAGAACGTTTCGTCTCGGGGACTGGAAGTTGTCACCATGGGAAGTGCATCGCGCATGCAGCCGACCGCAAACGCCGCGGCTGATGCAGTCCGACACGGCACACGGCGCATCGGCCATCGGCACCGAAGCGAAAACCCATTGTGACAGGCGCCCCATCACCGCCGGCGCGCTTTAAGCTCGACGAACCGTTCGACGCCTGCAAGATTTTCCGGCACGTGCTTCGTCACTTCGCCATCGTCATCGTCGTGCTGCGGATGGATTTATGATGGTTAATGGTTCATTCTTTGGGGTGTTTTTTTCTGCAAGTATTTGCGTGCACGTGTGGGTACTGCACGTGCGTGCGTGTGTGTGCGGTTTGCGTGTATGCTTCTTTGGGTTTTCTTCGTGAGACTGAAGAAGCGCTAGAAGTGTCAGCATATGCCCTTCCCGACCCGTTCGCAGGTCGCACGCGTCAGGCAAAGTTTTTCGCCTAGTTGGAGGGAATCATTTTTCATTCTTATCACAGTTTTCCGCTCCCCGGCTCGTCCGGGGGGAGCGTTTTCCTGCGGCAGCTCAGGCTGATGGCTTCCCACGTGGCGTGGACCGGATTTGGTCATTGTCGGCTGGGGACGATGAGGGGTTCGCTGCTTTGCGAGCGTTGAACTATGGAACCTGTTCGTTTCATAGTTTTCTGATGTTTTACATACTTTGCAAGCTGAAGATCAGGGTTCCGTGTGGGTTGAAAGTGTTGAAATTGGATGCTTAGCATAGTTTTAATTTATTTCTCCAAATTTATACATTAAAAATGTGCATTACTTGCACTCCAAACCCACATTCCGAACCACGTCGACCAAATAATGCCATTCGATTGTGCGATGGTGCGTGAAAAGTGGCACTGTGTGTGTGTTAGAGTGAATTTGGTCCCGTTGATAGGGGGTGAAACACTTCATCAGCACGGTGCAAGAAAGTTACGAAACGTGCCAAAAGGAAGACATCCCCGGTCGGGATGCTGCGCTTGTTTTAATGCGAAAGAGAAAGGGCGCACCCTACAGTGGAAGCGACGAGCTACGAGTGTAATACACCGCCAGAAAGAGAGCGCGAGATGAATAATATATTATCACTTGTTCACCTTGTAGTTTGTTCAGGATTTGTTCGTGCCTCCGATCGTGGTCCTTTGCACACAGGATAAAGACATCCACCGCTAGCATATGACCGAGGGCAAGGGATGCCACGTGGTGACACACAGTGAACGGGCAACAAAAAAAACACACACACACAGACGAAATTGACTCACACACACTGTGACACACTCTCGTGACGGAAGCCGTCCCAGATGCCGTCCGCACCCATCTAACATCAGCATATGTAATGCCGTGATAATGATGTCGGAAAGATGCTGCGGTGTGCAGATAAGCAGGTAATGAGTAGGAAACGAACCGTAGCTGCAGCAGCCGCGTGGCAACCCGATGTCGCATCGAGCTTTTGTCGGGCTTAATCTATTACCCGACCCGAGGGGTGATGAAGTTTGAAGGGTGCAAGATCTATGCCGGTCGTCCTGTTTGTTCAAGATGAACAGATTTCATGCGGTTGCTCATCGGGAGCGGCGTAACTGATCGGGTATGGTCCGTGCAGTGAGTTTAGGCTATCAGCAGTTCTTCTGACGCGCCAGTAACGGCTTCCGCTGCGGAGAGATGATTTTTATGCAAATTTATGGCACTGACAACGCAGCCGCAACCTTTCTAGATAAGTATAATACATGAACGATGCAATTTTAAGTTGTATGCAAGAGAAGCAATTTGAAATCTATTTCCATTTTTCGATTTTTTTTACTTCCGCACGTTGAATTTATTATCAATTTTATATACTTTACAGCTATACACAATCCGAACCATAACTTTAGGATTTTTAAAATAAAATCAAAAACTTGAAGAGACAGACAAAAGTGACGTTGTATTAAATTGTAGTAAAAAAAAAACATTGGTATTTTATGATTTTTCCTTATACAGTCCGTAACATAACTATATGCCCACCTGTTTTTCGAGAATACAACAAAAACTTGAAGAGATACATGGAAATGATGTTCTATTAAGTTGTAGATAATAACAAAATACGTCTGTGACGAATTTTTCACATTTTTACACACTGTATTACTATTTTTTTCACCACCGTCAAAATCGCTCCTTGTAACATAACTATACGCCCACTTACGAAAAATATTTTTTTTTCGATACAAATAATCGTTTTAAAATTCGTTTAAAATATAGGAACATTTAAAAGATCTTGAATGATGTTTGCATATTTTTGACTGGTTTTTAAAAATGCATTTTGAATTGTTTAATGTACTTTTTAGGCACAAAATAAGGAATTTCGTATATTCCGATTTTTTGTATTTTTTGGTAGAATGTTTTGGTTCCAAAATTTTTTCGACATAATGCTGAAATCATAACCTTTCAAACCATGTATATTAATTGCTAATTTAATGCTGGCAAAATATATAGAAAATAGCTAAGTTGGCCGGAAATTGATTTTTTGCTATGTTAGTCGTTTCAAATTCGTCGTAAAAATCTAAAACTAAACGTATCACTGTCCCTGTGAGCTTGACATACTTATAAAATGTAACAGATTGTGTAAAAAATATGACAAAAATCTTATTCCTGTCTAAAGCTATGGTCCGACCACCCTTTCGATTTGCAATGTTAGAATTATAAGTTACTTTGAATTAGAATTCCGTAAGTCTAAGTGAACTCGATATATATAAACGAATTGACTGCTAGACTGCTAGAAACTACTCGAGAATAAGATTTAGAACTACTCGAATTTTGTACTAAAAGATTATTACAATAGAAAAAACAGTTGCAAACCGACAGGCGAACCGTGCACTCTATCTTCTTACGCGCTCCCAAAATATCACAGAACATTTCGTGAATATATTTCACATGCAATTTGCAATTATTTATGTTAAATTAAAGCAATTTTATCCATATCGAAAAATAGTAAAAATGTGTGTAAATTTGTAATAATCTTCAAACAATGTATTTTTTATGGCGCACAACTTGATACTACTGCACTGTTATATATCTTTTCAAATTTCCCACATTTTCCATTTTTTTCTAAAAACTTAGTGTAAATCCTATAAGGACTGTAGTAGAATAATGTGTTATCTGAGTGTGTTAAATAAAGATCGTACTAGTATTTTTATTGATTTTTTATAACACATACCCTGAAGAAAGGTGTCTGGTCTCATTGATCAATTTGAAGATGATAAACCAGGGAAAAATCTATTTTATATTTATAATACACATTCAATACAAACACCACAAAAATGAAGCTCCATTCGTAGAATGACACAAACAGTACAGCACGCACACTGCACAACCTCCCCTGAAAGCGAACGACTATTGCAGCAGCTCCATCATATTCACCTGCGATAAAATGGAACTTCCTTAACGAGCGGTTTAGGAAGGAAAATATTTCCAACCATTTGCTTTGAATATCAGCAACGTACGGCAGAGTTCCTGGCTGCAAACGATACTCCCGACTGCTGGGCCATGCTGGTCGGAAAAGCTTAAGAAACGATTGGAACAATTTATTGTTCATTCGATTGAACGGTTGGCAATGGCAACAGTAACGCCGATGGACTGATTGAAGAGGTTGCATGAGTCGTCTTTTAACGGCCGCTCAATGCAACACGCTGACTGATCGCACTGAAAAGACGCAATTTGTCGGCGGTGCACTGAGCACGGTAAAAATGTAGCAGAACGCGTTGAAGCGCACGGAAACCGGATTCACACTGTACCGTCGTCCGTACTTATTGCATCGAGCTGGGTGGAGATTTTATTCGATTCGATATTCTCTCGGTGCAGCGTCCCGCCCACATCTTAGCCGGCCCGAGTAATGATCCTAGAACAAAGGAAACGTTTGCGATCCGGGCAGGAAGATGACGATTTTTACCCGTATCCAGCGAAAGGGATGGGACACTTTTCAATGCGAAGCCATCGTAGCCATCGGTCGTAGATGTGTGATGCGCTACTTTGGGCCGAAGTAGAAAAGATCCATTTAATGTTAGACAAAACAAACGGGCGAGCGTTTGATGATAGAGGAAGATAGGGAACGGAAAGTTAGGTTAGGTTATCCGGC
>KB673534.1:3488907-3525036 GCA_000349145.1 Anopheles dirus
AAGGTTCCAGACGATGACTTTCCTCCGTAGCCGCGTAGCATGTTGGCAAACAAGTTTGAGTATCCTTTACCAGTTCTGGCTTCCTAGTTCGTGCCGAACGATGCCGAGTGACCCACCAACTGAGGCGATGTCAAAAAACTTCGCTTCCGTCCCCTCCTGCAAACGATAGTTTTCTAGACACAACCCGGCCTCATCTTCAAGCTTCAGCTATTTCGCAACACCGACACCGCTGTACACACGTTGGGGAAACGGCCACAAGCTGCCTGTTTTCTTTGCACGGTTCGACCGGAACCTTTTCGGGTCTCCCTTATCTACCGGGTGCTTCCAGAGCCCCGCCCCGACTGTTGGGCTAGCCGGATGGACAATGCGTTATGGTTGGGTTTTTGGGGTGAACTTCGTTCGTTTCGGTAAGTAAAGCTATGGCGAGGTGGAAACAAAAAAAAAAAAAGCGGACGACCCACCTACTCTCTAGTCCAGCGGCCGTCGGAAACGGATCGGTTGGTGATAATGATGCTTGCTTGTCGGCGAGCGCGTTGAAGCCAGGACGTTACGTTAGACCGGCTGTTGCCGTCACGGCGAGGGATGATGTGTTTACGATGTGTTAAGGCATGCTCCCCGGAGGTCAGGTGGTTGGCCCTGTCCACAGCCGGCAGCTGTAGTTTGACTTTTGAATTTAACGCGCCCAGCTTGTGGCCCGAACGGAGCTGGATTTGGAATAGGTGCTGCGTTCGTTGGTTCTGGAGTGTACGTAATAATGGGTTTATCGGGATCCGCTCAATCCGAGTCCTATCAGTTCTCGATGGCCGCAGAAATGGTCCGAAATAAATGACTTCATCGGATCGTCATCATTAGCGGGGAGTCGTGGCGATCGCACGGCACATTAGCGGCCGTTGACAGTTGCGCTATTCATCACTGCCAAAGTTCGGCAGGTAAAGTTTGGCAGGCGTTCGTACATTTCGTGTTACAGTCGTTACGGAGTCGTACCGCCGGAGCGCACTAACGAGAGGCGTTGATGAGCGCGCATCTATTTCTTCAGCACGTTACGCCCAGCGCGTGCGGTTTATTAGCGATGATTGAATTCTCCGTAACGCAACGCGTTCCGCACATGTCGCGGAAAGTTGTAATGTGCGTTTTTGTTTTTGTTTTCCACGGGTTAGGTCCACCGGTTCATATTAGCCGGGCGATGTGACAATGGCAGCAGGCGATTGCGTACGAAAGGTTGGAAACATTCTTGCGCACAAAAGTTGCCGCACATGGCGCGCCTGTATGTTAATGAAACCCTCCCCCGGTCTGTCTTACGCGCTGATTTCTGCCAGACTTCGGCACGTTTCGCAAAACGGTCCGGTGCGAAGGAGTTTAGTCGCAGCTTTCGCCCGGCACAACACGCTGGCATAACAAAGTGTGAACATTTTTCGGATTACCGTAAGCGTAAGCGAAGCGAGAGGCACCGGTGGACGACATGACCGGGTCGAATGTTTTTGAGATACACCAGCGGAGCCCATTTTCGGCTGAAAATTGCTAGAACATTGGAAATTGGCCCAGCACTTCTGGGGCGAGCGGGAGTGCGGGATTTGCAATTGCGTAAAGCTCGAGGTGGCGTTGCTGTCACTTCGGAAGAATGCGTAATCAGCACGAAATTAGTGAAAGCTGCTGCAGAAGCTGGTGCAGGCGACAGTTCGGGCGCTCCACTCCGTTTGCCAAAAAGAGAGCCCATCCCGAGAGGGAGAGCCACAGCAGTTCTCGAACCCTAAGTAATTAAGTTCTGATTCCGTGCACTGTATGTCCCGAAGTGTCTGGCTGGACTCCGGGGCCCAAAGTTTCGTGTTAATTTTTCCGCCAACAAAAAAAACGCTATCCAGCGAACGAGCATAAGTAAGTTAATCTCAGCATACTTTTCGGCGCTGCTGCCACCGTCACCACTGCCGCGCCACTGCCTTATTAGCATAATTTTGAATAGCGAATGGCATGTTACGGTGTATGTTGTGAAGGCGTTTCTTTTTTTCTTCTGTAGGTGGCGACCGGATTGTTACGAAGTTTTTTTTTTGTTCCGTTATTTCCAAGTCTTGAAGGGCTCCTTTGGAGAGGGAGGAAGAAAAGGATGCGTTTTTGAAATTATACAAGAATAAGCGAAGAAATTGGGTCTCTTCGTTCGTGTTTTGTTTCCAGCTTATATCAGGCACCCCAGCCAAAGCTTTTTAATTGACCACCTTCCAAAAACACGTTACCGCCGATATCGTTGGCGATATTAGCAGTAAGCTCAGCTTGTGGCGTTCTCGCAACCAACATTACAACATCTGGAACATGCCTGTGTTTTTTTCAACTCCACATCCAAAACATTCCCTCGCTCGCTTGGATCGATTTCGTCAGATCGAGCTTGCGGGTTCGCCCTAGTGCTCGTCGCGCCGCGACCAGGAACAGCAGCCAGCAGAATCCACGGGGCGGCTTGCCCACTGGGGGCCGGTTTGGCAAGTGGAACGGGTCAGTGACCTTCGCGTTTCGTCGAACCGGTCCCCTCCGGGGCGTATGTGAGCGTCAATGTATCCTCGCGGTCGTCCATCCGGCCGAGGGAGATGGTTTATAATTTTTGTTTTGCTTATGCGTGCGTTCTCAGCCTCTCCGGCAGCGGGATTTCTCACTTCGGAGTCACGGGGGGTTAATCACATGTGTTGTTTTAGCGACCGGTACAGGTTGGGTTGCTATTTCCGTCGTGCTGCCGCGCGCTGCGTGCTCCAGAATTCGACTGTGAGTTATAGACTCAAGCATCCCTAGCCGAATTGAAGACGTTTGATGGACCAAGCATTAATGTCTTGTTGGAGGTATTTGTTCAACAATGTAAAATCTTCTATTTGTCATTCGCAAACTAATTGTTTCTTCGCTTTAAAGCTCACGAGCGACAGCAATAATGGCGGAAAATGAAATTCGCCATCAATAAAACAGCCGAACTGATTAATGATCAGGTGTTCAATATTCTTCATAAATAATTGTATTTATGTTTCTTTCTTCGTCCCTACCGACTTGGGCCCCTGTATGGCTTAGCTTCTCCTGAACCAGTTTTTCGCAAACTCATCGAACTCATATCCGAATTTAAAGGCTTTAACACGCTGGAAAGGTGTTCTCGCAGCGCCAGAAGGTAGGAAATGAGTTATGACACGCCGGTTCTCCAATCCGGTCGGAGCGGCAGCAGCAGCAGACATCTCCAGTAGGCAACCGAAAGGGGATCTATCAATCAAAATAACAATAATAATGATGCTTCATCATTCATGCCGCATTAGCCTGATGTCCGGGGATGCCACCCCGACGCAAATAGAGTCGCAAATAGTATTGAGAGCAGAATCCGGCCCCGGGACACACCGGGAGCGGTTCATCAGGGAGATGTCGATGTTTGGTTCAGTGCCGGTACGAAAAGTCTGACAGGTAGATTTGTGCAATGTGATTGGAACACAAATTGAAGATAATAGACATCGGTGCTTCTAACGCAGAGAAAACGCCTCTTTTTGAATAACCCTCGAAATGTATGCTTTAAAGTAACTCACTCGCGTTCTAGATATTACACTCTTGGAATGCTAATTGACCTGTACCATTTCCTTGAAAATTTCAAATTTTATTGTAATTAAAGTATAATGAAAAGTCCTGCCTCTCCTCTGGTGGGATTATTATGCCGCGAATGGCGTGTCATCCAGCAGTTGGTTCATAATTTAATCCGGGAATCTTAATCTACTTCAGAAAAAGAATGATCCCACGCCCGCGACCGAGTACTTCGCTTCTTCCCGGCGGAAATGAGCGTTTGTGCTGTTGCGGGGTTGTGGTTGGTTTTTGTGGTGGTACTTTTGTGGGTTTTGTGAGCGGTTACTTTTTTTTCGGTCTACATACTTTACGGGTAGGAAGGAGCTGCCCATCAAACTCAGACTTCAGCTGCGTTGACCGTGTAATAACTTCCCCACGCGCGAGCGCAGCGTGCAAGTACGGTGGATTTGATTCCTTACCTTAATAAATTTTAACCCAACCGGTGCTAAACCCAGCCCTTGGTTGGATGGTAAATGACCACCATCATGCTGCCGTAAAGGAACAAGAGGGGGAAAAAAATAACTTCCTACCTTAAAGTGAAGAAGACGGCACGGGTTTTCCAAACCGAGCGTCCGAGGCACGGCGGCAACGAAAAAGCTAGAAATTAAATTATGCAACGGATCTCTTGGAGCTTCTATTTGGTTGACATTTCCATTTTATCCTGTCCTGTGCGCAGGGACATCGACAGAACAGGGCAGGACGGGGAATAGTGGAGCTCTCACTCTCGCCCGGTCCAGCATTTTTTATCCCCCCCAACGCCCAACCAAACCTTCTACCCGAACAAAGAAGCGTTCTCCTGCCTCCAGCATCTCTGTCACGACCACCAACAAATGGAGCGTAGCCGTTCCACCCGCCCGGTTCCGGTGGCTGGAAGTGTCGTTTACGGAAGTTGCGGAGTCCGAAAGTTGGATCTCTCCAGCTGGAAATCCACTCAATGAAACAAAGAAAATGATGATAGATAACGATCTACAGTTCTTCGCATTTTTTTTTCCTGCTTCTTCTGGCCCTCGCTATTCGCTCGGGCGGAGGAGGATTTTCACAACGCCTTTTTTCCACCCCACAAGTTCGTTGTTGACACGCACGCACACACGCACGCGCAAACGCACGCAGTGGTCGACAAGTGGTGTCTAGCGAACACCGAAGACTGGCCCGATATCCTTTATTTCTCTCTTACTGGCTTTCGGTTCCGCTCTCCAGATGCTGCTTCTGTTGCCGGTCTGCTTCTGGACATAAACTCCTTCTACGCACACGTACGGAGCGGCACGGTCGAGTGAACATGAATCAACCATCTCCCAATACCCAAGGGTCCGACGGGCTCCGAGTCTGGTCAAATGTATTTTTTGGTTCTTGTGATGGACTGCGGAAGAGATGTGCGATGAAGCTTGAAGCATAAAACGATGAAGCTTACCGGGGGAACGCTTGGAAGAGGCCTGGAACGGAGCTCTGGTAGGTGCGAGTGTGCCAGTCATTTGTGGGGACGCCGCTCCGTTTGGGTATTATGGGAAAGGTGCGTGTTCTGGGGCGTCCGGAACGAATTAATTTAGTGCTGACCTAAAGTTCCGAATATAATTTCCATCTACATAAATACATAATGTACCGGTGTGGCAACTGGGCGCTGGGTCGGGCTGGGAGAACCGTTTGGTTGCAGTCGCCATTGGCCGTAGCCGAATCCGGCCATCGCCTATGAGGGCAGGTGTCTCTGGTGAGCTATCTCGAAGCTGGCTGCTCAACATGTCACGTTGCACAGGTGCAAGCTTTGCCTGCCACTTCCCGTGCCGAGGGGACAACATTGTAGTTTCTGGTGCTCACTATTCGCTAGTGCTGGTTTTCTAGTTTCTCTGGTAGATGAAAACACATCAGGCATTAGAGGGGAAGTTATATTTCTGATTGCGGTTGCAAGTTTTGCCATAAATTGTTGCAAATTTAATTTACCATAGTCCTTATTTTGGGCTATTGGATATTTGTCCTTACATCTAATGATGTCTCCACAGTTCTATCAACATTCTTTGCCATCTAGAGTGCAGCTCCGACATATAACTTGAAAAAGTCGTCAACTAGTTCTTGAGGTTAGGATTTCGGCTTGTTTATACAAAGATAACCAATCCACGCAGCAACCTTCTGGTTAGTTGGTTCTCTTGATAAAACTATACTAAATTCCAAATGTAGCCCATCCCATTTACAATCTTGTTCAGGTTCACCAACTTGATTCAACGTATCATTTACTGTCATTTTGAAATTAAATATTCTTGAAAAATCAGTAGCTAACAATCAGTAGGCCAAATGTACAGCAGCTACGGTGATAGAGTGGCGCCATCTCTTGGCGTGTAGCGGAACTATGAAATACTATGAAACTAAGAAATACGATTTACGATTTTATAACTTTTCGAACCTTTTGTATCATTCTGGGATAAAGGAAAACGTATCAGAATTAAAATTATACAGACAAGACAAGTTGCCTTCAAGATTTTAAGGAACATTCCTCAAGTCAATTTGATTTATTGTTCAAATTTCAAACGTCTCATTTGTCCGGAACAAGAAGAATGTTGTATTAAAATATTGATCTAGTTCGGTTTGGCGATAATTGCGATAATTTGCATAATTATTCATAGTGAACATATTCACAAGATTTTAGTGGTTCCTATTTTTCGCAATCTGTAAATTTGGAAACAAATTTCAAAAATATAAAATAGGTTAAAATAACAATCAGTGACAATAAAAAAACACACCATCTTCGCGGGCATTGTTTCCTCCGTCGCTGCTTTTGTTCTTCGCCATTCCTTTCGCTCGACAAAATTGAAATCAAATTCCGGCCCGTGCCCGGCGCGCGTCACACTTGACCGGAAACGATCATAACGCCCGGAAGGGTTGTGACAACACAACCATGGCCGACCAGCAGTGGCGTGTCGCAACAGCAAAAACTTTCCACCAAGCAGCAGAGAATAAATCACGGGAAAAAGTGTCATAAGGTGAGCCCGAAAGCTGAAACGGGTTTTGGCCCTCCCATCGCCACGAAACGTTTATCCTACCGGGGCTGGACTATTGTTTCGCGTCCTTGCGAAGCGGCTGAAAAGAACACGCGCACACGGATCAAAAGAAGGTGAAGCAGCACAAACAAAAAAACAGAACGTGAAGCGAAGAGTATTTTATTTAACGTGAAACAAAATGAAACAAAAAAAAAACTAAGACCCGCCTGAAGCAAGTGTTGCCCCGGGATGGAAGCCTCGGGGATATAGCGTTTGCTGTCCGCCGCAAGGATCCCAATGGAAACCAATTAACCTTTGGCCCTGTTTTTCGGTGGCTCGGTCGGCCATAAAGCCGGGGTGCTCCCGGTGGCTATTTTCACACTCGCGTTACATTGACCGGAACGGGCGTGTCAGGTTCCGGCGTTCGGGGGCTTTGCTGCGATGGAGCACCTCTCGAAGACGTCCGGTCATCCCGTGGTCGCACTGTGTCCGAAAGAAAACCCTATCCGCGCTGGACGCGCCGGTTCGGTTTGTTTCATTTTCATCAACCCGGAGCATTTTAATTAAATTAGCATCGCCAGACAATCGCTTACGGCCGTCGCCTGTCAACCCGGCTCTCTCGAGGGTACTTCGCGCGCCGGTGGAGTCTGGCGGGGCGCGGGCCGGACGTTCCTGGACGCGCTGGACCTAGCAACATCGCCGAAATGGCAGGATCGCGTTCTGTGAGCTAATTTCCTAGCGAACAAAAAAGAATCCTTCGCTGGGCAGTTTTTCTCTACCGCCCGGGAAACGGACGCTCTGGTGTTGTACGTTCGCGCATTGTGTTGGATTTTAATGCAGCTTTTGTGCGCACGGGATGAGCGTTATCCAAACGATGCACACGAGTGCACTTAACTCCGCTCGAGCGCAAAGGAACCAGTCGGTCGGTGATGGAAGTTTCACGTGCCGTGCCATCCTTTCGCTGTCCACACGCCCGTTACATATATCCCGTGCGCACCAAAGTTCGTCCGGTTGTTTGCGCTGCAGTCACTGACTTGCCAACACTTGCCTGCTACGGCGCTGGCTCCTTGCGGGAAGTGGCGCAGGCACTGGCTGGAACACGCTGCAACACAGGCGCCCCTGGCCCCTTTATAGATTGAATTTGTGTCGGCGAATAGGGAAGATGGGAGGTCGTAATCAACTAGCAAGGATTATCGCTCCCTCCGCCTCGGAACGCCGCAGTTCGGACTGGTTTGACTTGTTTTACATCGCCCCCGTCGTGGGTGAATCTCGACCGCGCAGGCCCTCGCCGGCAAGATACGTTATAGGGCAAGAAGGTCGGTAAAGTGAGTAGTTTTAAGAGTATAAATATGCAAACTCCAGCGCTAATGGTTTCGCTTTCAGCTGCGTCGCTCGTTCTTTGAGAGGGGCCCGGTTCGGGAGTTTCCCCGGGACGGCTTATCGTGATGATGCGCCTTAAAGGCGAAAAGGACTCGACCGGTTGCTGGCTGCGAGCCCGGCTTTCGGGGATGGTGTGCAGAGGAGGATGCAGGAATGCATAATTAATTGCTACAATTTAACCGTTAGTTAGCGTCCCATGACCTACGGCAATGAACGCCTGCTGGTGTCTTGGAGCCCTCTTGCTACGCATCCTTGCCAGTCGATACACACATCTGCAGTTGTCACCAAGTAATCAGTTGTGATTCAATTACAAATGGTGATTCTATTCGGGTACTGTTTGATGAAAATTTTAACGATAACGACTTGAAATGAAATATCCAATTACTATCCATTACTCTTCGCGTGTGTGTGTATGTGTCAATTGTACTATCAGTCAACATCGTGCAAATGAGAACTACGCTGACAAATAGTATCCCATTAAATAAATAACCTTATTGCACATACGAACAATATTTCAAAAATAGCAATCAATTTCACATAATTACTATCATTAATCACCTTAAGAGTATTGAAACCAGGACTTTAGCGTAAAAATAGTGTTCTGAGTTTGTGACAGTAGTGACATCTGACGGATAATTGTCGAAATAATCTGGAGCTTTCACGTACATTGCAGATATTTACTCCAAAACTGGTTGAAGTGAAGCTACGGTCTCGGCGTTACTTTTTTCAAACGTTACGATTAGTGTCCAGAGTGCAAACACGGTGGTTTGAGCGTTTGTGGGTCGGGTCATGTGTGTTGATGTGCTGTTGATTGTGCTTATCAACTAGACAGCTGTAGGATTGGTTTTTAATTCTAATCGTTTCAATTAACTTCTTCATATTCATTTATGTATAAACATTTTAAGAGATCTCAGACTTTTAATTGTTTGAAGAAATTAAATCATAAGCTACTCTAAAAAATTGTGAGTGCGACACATCTCACAGCAGTTAGATGAAGTTTGCTATTGTAAACACTATTGAATTTCGATATTATATGGGTTTTACTTACTGAACTGAAGGTTTTCTGAAGTTTTACTGCAGGTTTACAACTGGGTTATGTCCCAGTCCCAGTATGTATGTCCAAGCCGACCGGTGGCAATGGACAGACTGACGTTTTACGGTGGATCTTTGACAACTGTGGCACAATGCTATCGCTTATGGACAAGGGTTATGCGATGGACTCTACACAATCAATCATCCATTTTATGGTACATTTGATTGTGGTACATCAATCCAATTACTACTCACTTGTATTGGTTTAACATTATGGAAAAGATTCTAGTTTCAATTGATTGAGAATAGGAATGTCAAAGCGTATTAGTTTCTCTGTACAAAATGGATTCCAATTTAAATTAAATCCAATAAAATCTTCATTTGATTGAATTCAATTCAAATATAATTAACAAAACACTTCCACATATCACCACAAACGACCCCGCTGTGCATTGGCACGTCTGAATGATTTATACCCAGAAACCTATTACAAATTTAACTAGTTTACACGGTGAATTGGTCCAGCTCCTACCAATAAAGAACACAATGAACAGTGTGAAGTTGATGCAAAAGCTACCTCGGAAAATGTCATCCTTTGTTTTGCATGTGCTTGTGCTTCTATTCTATTTGCTCCTTTTTCATCATACTCCAACGGTCGTTAGCAGTTCATCACAGCTAGTAGCGCTAAACTATAAATCGATGAATAGCAGCGAAACCCCCATTCATGTTCACTTTTTCTTGTTTTCATTTTGCAGATATTGGAAAACCCCAAGTGGATATACGCAGAGCAGATATCAATTAGACCATCAGCGTCAATCGGACAGTGTTGTTGAGTGGGTAAGTTTAGCGTGGAGCACTTGCGCCGCGAAATGCACACTGTTTTTTTTTTACGTCGTACTGGTCAATGCCGTTGGTGCCAGCGATATGGTGGCATAAATGTAGCTCTCGTTGACGAGCCTTTTCAAAGCTTTAGATTAGCTTTTTGCCACCGCTCTCCGACATTCCGGATCAACAAATCCTCGGTACAACATTTCTGCTGCTCGATTTATGTCCGAACGGGCCAAATGTTGACTTCACCTTCGTGCCCATCGGCAGGGTATGATTTGTGCGGCGAGTTACGACCGGATGGGGAGGTTTCGGTGGTTGGTGAAAATAAATCAACGCGTTTTTACGATGTCGCACCGAAAATTGAAAGTTAACCCATCGAACACATCAATTGCAAACCCGTAAATGACCATTCCCGGGAAAGGGGCAAACCCTATCGGAGGTTTGTTTTATGCGCTGCGCTAGGAGAAAACAACATTGCCCGGGAAACATTGGCACTTGCGTTCCGAGACAGGTGTAGGTGGAAAAAGGAGTATTTTTTATTCGAAAGAGTTATTTTAAACACTTGCTACATGCACACAGTTCGTTAATCGGCGCGTTTCATGTTCGATTTGTAGTCACCCGGATTTTTTTCACTTACCCGGTTCGTTAATCTTTGTTCGTGCACGCCATCGCTGGCATGTTTGATTACTTCATCGAAGCGTGCGTGAACAAATTGTTCGTTAAATATTTTTATTTCGTTACGTGCAGTTGCAGTTTTTCTTTGCTTTTTTTTTCGTTTGCTTTCTCCCACGAGCAGGGACGTCAAACTCATTTGAACTCAACTTAAGCTTTTTATTACATCATCTTTTTTTTTCATGAGCTACAAGTCTCATGTATTAATAAAAGCTCTCATCAGTTAACAAACTTTTAATAAACCCATATAAATATAAACATAAAAATATGGGGTCAAATAACCATGGTATATTGACATATTGATTACCATAAAACTATGTGGCTTAAAACAAACGATAATCATGCCTGTTGAACTGTTTATTTGTAATTATATATTTTAACTGGAAACAAATCACGTAGTCGAGAATTGTTCAAAAACCAGTAAAAATCATAAAATGCGTAGTTTTTGCAATAGGTTTCAACTGATCTTCTTCTTTGGTGCAATGACTTACGTGATCATGCCTGCCATCGAACGGCTTACAAGACATATTTAAACCATCATATTAGGTTAATCATTCCTTGCTAGGAGGGAGACGGTGCAGATGGGATTGTGGTACCGGTCCTTCTGTGTGAAGATCGGCACCGCTACAACTACACTCAATACACACAACTTACTCAACGCATTTTTTAGAGGCGAAAGACACCAATAGGTGCAAAGCCTGTTTAATCTCTAAACAACAACAACACCAACGCATTTGCACCCGGTTACATTCTGTGCAGTATCATAAAATAAGTAATTAGGCTTATTAGTAAGTTTAATCGCTTTTTCACAACATTACTCGGGACTGTCACTATTTTTCTATAAAATGTATAGCAAAGGTGCATTTTTACCAGCGATTTGATTTCGAAACACAGATATTTCGTATTGAAACTTATCTAATGATTGTACACTTGACAAAGCAATTACATTCGTTCATAAGACGGTATATGTACGTTCTTATCAAATATGCAACATGAAAATATTCAAAATAGTAGGCCAAATAGAACAAGGATCAAAGGGTTTATGTTCCAGAAGTACTTAAAAAGTCAATTTACTGTAACAAACTGCCAAGTAGTTAATAGAAATAAGCAATAAACAATCTATAATGGTATGTGTTGAATATTTTCAACGGCCCCGTCAAGCTGGCCAGATCTCACAACCAGAGGGTGCTTCATCGAGCGAATTTGGCGAATTCGGAGCGAATTCGAATGACAGTCGAACCCATACGATCGGAAGGGGAATGACCGTTACCAGGGTCAACGACCAGGATTCGATCGGCAAAAGAGGGCAAGAGAGGACGAATTTTTTAGCGCGCCTAATGCTAAAGAAAATAAAATCGGAGTGCTTAAGAAACGTTGAATTCGCCTTGTCGATCGAGTATTGAGAAACGGTTGCAGTCGCTACAGTATGTGATTATTCACAATTTGTGATGTTTATTTCAAGTCTAAAATATAAAAAAGAGAATTATTTTTGCAGTTAACTTCCGATTTCCACCGTGTCGAACAGATCGTTGTCGGGAGCCTTATCGGACCCACTAGCCAGATATGTTTGACATCCCTGCCCTGGAAGCGCTCGCGGAATAAAGTCATGCCAGTTCGCATCATTAACTCATTCCGGGATGAGGCTGCACAGCCGCATTCGCGATTCGTAATTCCACCAGCAGCGGGCGAAGATAACCGCTCTGCAGTTTAAGCCAAAGCTCACGCCCCCTCCCCAGTGAGCGGCACAGTTTCCCACAAGCCCACAGGCGGCGTGCGTGTGGTTTATGATACTGCGGGCCTTGTGGTGGCCGGAAAGCAATAGACTTTAATTAACGGGCCTAGAATGCCACACACGTGCGTGGTTCGTTGCCGCGTCCGAGCCTGCCAAATATCCAGCCCACCCGCTCCCGAAACAAACACACACACACGGACACGTACATGTACAAGCGAATTAAAAATAACACCCTCACCTGTAACAAACGGTGATGGAGTGTAAAGCTTACATTTGTTTACATGCCTGAATTGACTCCGGCTCTGGACGAGGGCTGGGCCAACGCTGGGGTGGGTTAATGCCACCACCGGATATGCTTTTCACTCCCCCAACCAATGCTCCAGCGAAATGCGTGTTTTGTAGCTCGTTGCTTTTTTTTTGGCTTGCGTGTCGTTTGGAAAACTTGGACGGTACACGGTGGGAAGCATAAATTGCTGGCGCAACGCGCCGTAATCTCTCCCAGCCGCGGCGGCGGCGGCCACACAACACGCAATCAAAGCCAGCGCCCGCGGCATTGTGTTTTTGTGCTTATGCTGCGCGCGTGTTGCGCGATTAAAGTTATGTAATTACGCGTTTAGCAGTGAACTTGTAAATTAATGAAAATAATCGCATATGTTTCACGTGCGCGCACGGGCGCCTTTTCTCTCGGATGCGTCGTTTTCGTATGCATGGATTTGCAAATGAGCCCTTCGGGATGGAGTTGACACTATTATCTCCCTTAATGTAATTGCCCGTGTTTTACCTCCCGTGCGCGGTTCCCAGAGCCTCCAGCGCCGACAATGCCCGGCGCAGTCAATGGCCATTTTCATACGCGGAAGGAAACATTTGACGGTTCGTTAGACCGGCTGAGCATTGTGTTTATTAAATCCCTGTGCAAACGCTCTCGGGTGTATGTTCGCATGCTGCCACTTCAGTCCGGGAAGCAACGCTGTTTGCGAATGTAATTTTTGAAACGATGATCGTTTCAAGCACTCGGATTTGGAGTTGGAGTTCGAATCAACAAACGCCTGCGCACGGTGACGCCAGCCGGTTGACTCAGCCCATCAGCTGAGCAGAGATGAGTGGTTCCTAGCCCGTGTCTGCTGTCGCGGCTAAAAATACGCACGCCCCTACACTTGCGCTAAACGCATCCCAAGGTCACCGTCGGTCGATGGCGCGCGCGGGTAATTATGGAGATGTGTTGTCCAATTGTATCCTCCCGCGGGGGGGGCCCGCGATTCGCACGATCTTAGAATCAGCGAATGATGCCCGCCATGACGGGTTTCAGTTTCGCTTGCCTCCAGTGTAGAATCCGAACGAAGGGACTTTATTGCTGGCACAATGAGACTGTTTGGCAAGGTTTTATCGGGTTTGTGGAACGAACGAGAGGGAGACGTCATCAGTTCTCTAGGGTTTTTGGTTTTCGTTCCAGTCGCAAAGCTCTTTGAAGTGAATTCGGGTTGCTTTGTTCTTCGCTGCTCATCGATGTTCCGTTTATCGTTTGTAGTTGTGCAGACGCTCAATTGAATGTTTCGATGCGCCACTCTTCCAAGTATTTAATACTTTTCAACTGTAGCACATCGACGTGAAAATGAATTGAGCTGTTTTTTTTTCGTGTTCTGTTGTCATGGGAACTTCGAATGTCCGAAGATTCGAGATTGATTTCATGAATGTTTTTTTTTTCGTTTCAGACAAACACGCCTGTGTTGGATATGAGAATAATAAGTAATTCTCACTCGTTCCGAGAGTTAACGATTTTCGTGATTTTTTTTATTTCTTCCCATTGTTTGCACTCTTCCATTTATTTACGATGTGGCATTTCTTCGTTTCGTTTGTTTTGTTTCTTTTTGGCTCTTTTTCAAGAGTCGTCTCTCTACTAAGACATCACTCTTTCTTCTTCTCTTTTTCTACTTTTAGAGTTGAATTTTTCAAGAGGTTGAATTTTTCAAGAGGTTTAATATTTTTTTGGAGTCGCTTCTTTCCGACAAAATTCGACTCTTTTTGAAATATTTCTAAAAATTGTTTCTTGTATGACTTTATTGTTCATATGTTCCACTCGTTTTACGACTTTAGAAACGACTGCTTGCAATAATCGATTGTATTCTGACTATTTTTTAGTCTTACTTAAGTCAATTGTTATTCTGGTTTTTGTTAAGAGTAGACCATTGCTTTTCGTATTTAAGTTGAGATAATAAAGATTTTTAAATTTTGCTTATAGTTGTATATCGTTGAAAAAGATTTTATTATTATTTATTAGCTGTGATATATTTCTTTTAAGATCGATTTATGATTTCCATTATGGTAATAACTTTATAATAATTTGGTAATCTCTGGGCAATGAATCTTTGGGCAATGTATGATAAGCACTCGAGTCGAATGGTGAAATATTTCGTATTATTTTCACCGATGCAGTCGGTGGGATCGATGAAAGTTTCATCGATTTTTTCAGCAGCTACTGAGATTTCGAAAACTTGGCTACGGTGCTGATGGGAAGAAATCCGGTAAACATACCAACGGTTTTGGAAAATAATGAGAATGGATATGAAGACAGCGATATAGAACAATTGCGAAACCTGTCCTGAGATATGAAATTGTCAAGTTTGGCATTGTTGAGAAATACGTCAAATCCGTTGGATTTCCCGGATCGTGCGCTAAGTTTGTTACTATAAAACTCCTATAAATGGTATGCATAACCCTTTGTCGGTGAAGATTCGTGAAAAACATTGGGATAAACACAAGAAATGTTCAAAATAAATGAATTGATAAAGGAGAGTGCAAAAATTAGTCCAGTTTTGACAGTGAACACGTACACAAACCATGTTCATGTGCTTTAATTTCACCGTGTGATCCCATGAATCCCATGAACATCCTCTCGCCTAGTTAACTAATCAGGAACCTTAATGTATTTGTGTTTACTGCGTTAGAGATCAGCATATGAATAACTATCAAGCTACTTACATCACGTTTTGATTCATCGTCTAACTACACATGCCACTAACGATATCCCAAGCGGAAGCGGAAATTCAAAAGTCGTGAGACTAATATTTAAAAAAAATACCATTCATATCTTTATTACCTTGATAAATGAAGCTCTCAAAGCAATAAGAGATGTTTTAGTATCGTTCAAGAACAACAACAGCTTCTTGCAGTATGGATCATTTCCTTATAACCATTTTCGTACTGATAAGCAGTATCTCTATTATCGTCTTTAAAATATACCTCAATCAGTGTCTACAACGGAATATGCTGCATCGACTCGACGGCAAGTAAATCTTCTAGCAATTTACTTGGAATTTCAACAATATTTGCATTCGCAAGTCGAATATAGAGCAATAAATTTCACCGAACCACCATGACGGCAGTTACGTCAAACTCCAGACCACCCAGTGTGTCCCATCTCGTGCAATGGAAAACATGTATTGTCCCCACCGGTTGTAGACTAACTATATCACCACCATCGGGCAAGTCTCAGATAGTACGAAAACTTTCTCGTTAGAAAACCCATTCCGGGGCACTAAAAAAGTGAGCTTTACACGACGCAACGAAATACCAGCGCAACAAAACGGAGCCTTGATTTTATGTCGCCGTCCGTCGCCTCCTCCTTCTTCCTTTCTTCCCCGCCGGTTCTTGGCATTCTTTATCCAGCGACACAAATATGCTCTTCCCCGTTTCATATTGCACCACAACATTCCCTAACCCATCGCTCTCGGCTTGGGATGAGCCCCGGCCCCGGCCCCGGACTATCGGAAACGTCTCACGACGAAGCGATCCTTAGCTATGATTTTGCTACATTTGCTTCCAGCGGAAGAAAAACTTGCCGGCTCCCGTTGCGTTGCGGGATGCGTCCTCGTCGGCTCTAGCCGCCCATAAAATCCGTGTCTACGCAATAAACGGTTTAGACGTTACGCGCCAGTGTGTACACTTTTCGAAGAATTCACCACCGAAACCGGTGCTGGCATTCCATCCGGGCCCCACCCAAACAGCAATGAGAGTTTATTTTGCATCATCCACTCTGGCGCTCGTAAAAGGAAGCATTCTCAACTACGGCTACAATTTTTATGCAAATTTAAGCATCCATGTTTAGCTGCCTTCAATTGCCGCTGCGGAAGGTGAGCCGACCGAGGATTCATTTGTTGATTGAATTTACGCAAAAATCAGGAACGAATGGCCCTTCTTTAACAGGGCCATTGGAGTGCGTTGAGTGAGATTGGATTGAAACGACGCAAACTTGTGCGAATTCGTGGTAGTTTTAGATGAGTTTATTTTTGAAATCGTTCTCCCGTATGGAGTGTCAGGTTTCCGATAATGGGATAATTTTCCTCCCGCTGATAGAATTAACTCATTTTTATTTCTTGCCGCGCTTTAGGCGTTGGCAGCCGGAATGGTTTCACTGATTATAAACTTTATTACTGTACGGAACACACAGAACGGGGGGAAACAAACATTCGTTCGAATTAAGATCCCATCGGAACCATTAACCGATGGCTCCCATCAACACCGGGAACATGCCAATAAAAGCCGGCTGATCATTAATTTTTATCCTCATCGGCTATTCCATGTTTTTTTTCGTTTCCCTCCTGTGTTTTCGACACGACACGGAAGGTGATGGGGGGTGGGTCACACCTCGGGTGGGTGGGTCGTAAAACTCATTGACCTGTGGGGAACCATTTGGTGGAAAATCGAAAAATCAATTCCATTCCCATTACCCCGACGGCGCGGGCGGCAGGCGCAAGGGCGCAAGGGCGTGGAGGCCCCTGGCACGCAAATGAGTCATGGTGTGAATCGGTCGGTATAAGAATTTACGATCGATTTTCACGCCGAAATGGATTTATTTACTGAGTGGCGGTGATTAATGCGCAAATGGAATTAATCCTTTTCGATCGTCCGGGGAGGCGCCCCACGTGACCCCGAACCTTCTGGTGTGTGTGTGTGTTTTTTTTGCGTGTGCGCCCAAAAAACAATAAGCGCCGTTTGCTCGTCCCATTTGCGAGGCCCTAAATTACAGTCGGGTAAACGAGGCGCGAGTGTCACCGACGCCGGTAAAACGCTTCATAATTTCAGCGCCGTCCCTGGCTTGGCGAAATTAAAATGCAAATTACGCTGGCGCCGAACTATTTTCGTCAGGTTGCGAATTAAATCATTTTGGCAGTAAAAGTGTCTTTATGTCTGCGTTTACCTGCCCTTGCGATGCGACACTTGCGAATGGGGTCTGTATACAGCGTGGTTAATAACTGCCACGGGAACATTTTTCAATATTCCCTTGGGAAAGCTACTCAAGTAATCGATATTTGGAACAATATAAAAAAAAAAGATTTTTGGAGTTGATTTTTGTTTTTAAAAATGTTGTTTTCGTACCGCTTCGATGCATTGGAAACATTCAATAATAATAAATAAATGTTGCATTGTTAAAACTACAATGCATACATAAATACAAGGATTCAGATTTTAGAAAATTTGTCAAAAAATAAATTTACTCGCTCAATAATCGGTTCATTCATAGACGCTTGGCTAATTGTGTCTTTTATTGTCTCGTTCGGTTGGATACCCCTTTACTCTTTTCTTCTTCTCTTTTACTTTTTTGCAATGATAAACTCTTGTACGATTCTATTTAATATTGGCTCCCTTTTTGTACTTTTATATGATATTTCCAGGATATTATTGTTATTTTACACTTTTGGAATTTATTGTTTTTTTTATCAACATTCTACTGTTCTCTCAGACACGGGTTTTGACTCATTTAGGGATTTATTCTTGATCGATCTTTTTTGCTCTCGTTCTTCTTTTTTTATAAATTGACTCTTTACAGCATTTGACCTTTTTACAACTAATCTCTCGTCTTATTTGAGAGTAGCTTCTTTTTAACTGTTTTATAGAGATATGATTCTTTTATCAATTTTATTCATAGTGAATTGTGCTCCAATCTTTTCGACTCGACTTATTACGCTTCTAAGTAATGTTTTAGCAACTCTTTTTTTATTTTTTTAAGTTCATATTCTTTACAAAAATTGAAACGTCTCATGACCCTTTTCCTTCAGTATTTTAGAACTGAATTCGAAATATCCATTACATTGCTTTATAGTATTTTTTAGCTGCACGCACATTTTGTCATAATGCGTACTAAATACCCTTTTAAGTTATCTATCTAATCTTATCTACAGAAAACATAATGTACATAGAACGAAATTGGTTTATATGCGATGATATTCGTTTTAAATTGGACGTTGAATTCTAAAACAAAACGAATCAATGAGAGTAGCCCTTTACAGACTTTGAAAATAGGAAATGAAGAGAAGAGTAGTAAGAAAATGTTAAAAGATAGTGAGACGTTCGTTTAATCTTTATAAAATAAACGATAACTCTATAAAGGACGTAATACATTTTACCATAAATGCATAAGACTTACGCCTAGCTAGATCATGTTTGATCCAAAATTATTTAATTTGATAAGGAAATAGTATTTCTATGAGCAAAAAAATATATACAAAATCGTTTCTTTCTTTCATAAGTGTGTCCTGACAAGAAAATCCGGTGTTTGCTAGATAAACCCGCCTAGGTCGACTGCCATCCTTCACGTGGGGTGACGGTTTGATTACACCCATCCACATCCCGGCAGCCCACGCCCAAACGCGGTCGACCCGACGGGCGAAAGTGGTTCGGCCAAAAAGTAATAAAATTCGATCCCTTCAAGGGTTCCAGGGCTCTCGTCCCAGGCTAATCGCCAAAAGGGTCGACACCCAATCTATATTCAATCATTTCTTCTCATTTTGAAGTCAACAATCCAGCCCAACCGTTGCCCGGCGGCACCGCTCGCGCTACACGTTTTTCGCACCCTTCAACCCGAAAAGGATCGCTTCTTCGTACGGCGGCGGCGGCATCCCTCGAAACCGCGTCATCTTTGCCAGTTCACTAGATTATCGCTGACATGAAAGATTCCTCCCCCTCCGGCAGGACTAGCGCGACAATTGTTTGCATATCTCGTCCTCGCTGCTGGCTTCCTTCCGCGACCAACGAGAACGCGAAACACACCCACACACACTCGCATCCTTCTTTGCCTTCTCCCCTAAAGCCACCACTAAAAGGCCCCGAGTGGGTCGTGAAATTTGTTACCCCACGATAAGGGTTTACGAGTTTCCCGTGCGTTTCCCAGTGTTGCTGGTAAACGGCAACTCCCGCTTCTCCCACACACACACCCACACCCTCCTCCACCCCTTGTGCGGTAAGCCGAAGCCCCCCTCCTCTGGGTGTTTTGCCGAGGTGGTTTTTCGCCGAGAATCTATTGTTACCTGTAAATTAATTGGCTGTAAAAAGGTGGCCTAGTGTACGGATCGTTTTTTTTTGTTGCTGCTGTTGTCTTCGTCCTTCTTGCCTTCTTCTCCACCGCGCTCGGGCTATCTAGCGCGGAGAGCGTCGAAGGAACGATTTAACGACAAAACCATTACCAACCCGGAGCCGGGCCGAGAAAGGTTCCGGGGCTTTCGCGGGGTTCGCGGTGCTTGATGGATGGCTTGTTGACAGTGGGCTGTATTTAATAATGAGAAATTATCAATCATGCTTCGCTTACCGCAGCATATTCTCGTTTGCTGTTTGCTTGCGGGGCAGGTGGGCAAGGATTTCGCGCTCTCGGTTCTTAAAGCGTGTGGAGCGTCTTTTTGTTCAATGGCGAAGAAAACAGCGGGGATTGTATACTTTAAAGCTTGCGTATAAATTAGTACATCAAGGTATACGATTTGCATCACTTGGGTTGTGTTGTTAAACGTGCTGAAGAGCATCCTTATCAGGCTTGAACATGAATAATTAGAATGACATTTAAATCGGTAATTTTTTCCAATTTGTGTGCCTCTTTTGGGTCGCCACCCGGCCAAAGCTGAGCAAATAACTCGTTAATAAAGTGTTAATAAAACAGATGAGAGGATCAATTGTGAAAATGACAAATAAAGCGTTCGTAAAGCGTGACGCTGGGAGGGTTTTTTTAAAGAAGCACAATTCGTCATTTTTGGCGTATTTATGCTGATTTAACAGCCCAAAAGTATGCATTGCGCGCTACAAACGCTTGAATAATATTTATTTGGCTCATACCTTATAATTACTAAATAGGTGGGTTCACACGAGTCGAACTTTTGGTGACGAACCTCACGCACACTATTGCTGGATAACCTTTTCTGCTTGAAACAGACTCGGCGAACTTTGCTCGACTCACTAATACATGGACCAAAAAGGTTCGCAGATCGTACAAATTCGAGCAGAGTTTGATTTGTGTGAGCCCACCTAACAAAATGTACAGATTTAATGTGTTATTTACATTTTAACAAGCTTCATAAAGTGATATTCGATAACAGCTTGAGTTTCCCTGTCACAACGTTAATATTCGTTATCAATTTTAAAGAGAAAGAAATTGGAGCGAAAAGCTTTTCAGCCCTAAAGTATACTATCTGCCATGCAATTCGCCCGTTTAACATATCTTTCTCGCAAAATATACAGTCTTCGTAGCAAATTTAGCATTTAAAAATGAATAAACAAATAAAAGTTGTTTTACTATGAGATTTTACTAAAGCTCGCTCAATTTTGATACTTGTTTTTATTCAGAATTGATTAAAGATCAGAAGATTAACTTAAGCCCTGAGTACTGCATGAACTTTGATGCGCGTTTTTACCTATGACCGCTTCGATATTAATGGTCATTCCTTGAATGTTGTGAGGAAAAGGCTGTAGCAGTAAATGCTTTCAGTGTACATTAAATATTTATGCAATTTAGCATGCTGGAAAAAAAACGATGCCTAGATTTTAATTTAATTCAATGTCTCGTACTCATATGTAATGCAGCATTTTAGTTATCTCGCAAAAAAGTTCGCTTGAAATCCGAGCTCATCCGTCGAACTTGACGTTTCAATCAGGAAGCCTGTTGAAGCTTACGCTCTGTTAAACTCTTTGCATACACATAAAGAGTTATATTGGTTTTATGTTCCATTCTGATGATACCTCATCAGTTTCGAATTCTGTTGAAAAATAATGATTTGAGATAGGATTTTCACTTCACGCAACAAATCCAGTGGCTAGCTTACAATTACAGCGGTGGAAAAATAAAACAGACGAGACTAGCCGGTGAAAACCTCTAACTCCAACCGATTTAACGATATCCATGTTGGCATATGAATATCAATAATACAGCAGCTCTTCTGTGCCTTATACTTCGTGTATTAAGCTTTTACGTTTTTTCCCCCTCCTCATTCTTTTCGACGCGCCTCGGCGAATCAATATTTGCCTCTAAATATTACATGTGGCGCTGGCATTTTCCTCCCCATTCGCGTTTCGCCGTGTTTTCCACCTGTCTGCAAATTTGGATGATAAATCCCGCCGGAATGTTCGGGCACGCTGGCTTGGGAGGGGGCGGATTGTGTTTGTGCGAGCTTTTCTGCACACAAAGCCGGGATTTCACAAAGTACGGGCGTGCTTGGCGTGGGGTGGGCCACGCGCAAGATTACGCGCTCGATCGGGTGCGTTTCAAGTGGTTTATACCACCCGCCGGGGACGCTGCGGTAGAGTTGAGGGCACACACACATACACACGCGCGCGAAACGATGCTGGCATTGCGTGGTGAATCAATATTGATAAATTGATTTTCAACTGATTTGGACGGTGACGGTTTCTTTGAATTTGGTTTTATTTCATTAAATATCTCTTCGAAAAAGAGTGATCAAAGGTTTCGCACGGGGTTTTAATTATTTTTCGATGTCCACGCGATAAACCAGGTAGTAGAGTATTGTTTCAGCATTCAATTATAGAATGCTTTGTTTCATATAATACGAAATGCATATAAACCCTTCAAAACCTGGCGCCAGCTGATTGCAATTAAATGAATGAAATTGTTAGATTTATAAGTTAATTTGAAACTAGAATTCCTCGAGTCTAAGTGGACTCGATATATATAAACAAATGGACTGCTAGACTGCTAGAAACTAATTCGAGAATAAGAAATAAGAGAATAAGATTTAGAAACTATTCGAATTCTGTAATAAAAGATTATGACAATATGACAATAGAAAAAAACAGTTGCAAACCGACAGACGAACCGTGCACTCTACTCATTCTTACTCACTCCCAAATATCACAGAACATATCGTGAATATATTTCACAGAAATAAAATGCCATTTATTGTATATACTATGTTTTGCTTACTTAGAGATATTCATTACATTGTAGTTCATTACATTGTACATACAGCATGCATTGAAGTATAGAATTACCCACGTTAAACACGTCCGTCAACTCATGGTATGATAAATCTGCATTGAAGGAAATCAATCATTACCTACAAAACCCAGCCAATCCAGCAATTGTATCCGCAAATAGCCGTAGACCAAGTCTAGCCACTATCGGCTAAAACACACCTGCCTACGTCAGTCGCAACGTCTGATGGCAAACGCTCAGTCCCACTCGAATAACTTACTCACCACTCGTCCCGGGACCGGTGGCCTTAACGTCTTGAGCTCGCGAGAGTGCATCGAATTAATGTAAACAGTCCATTAACCGAATCCGGTGATGCATTCCGTTCGCTGCCATCATCGATTTCCCTCCACGGGCGAAAGGAGCTTTGATTTCCACGACCGCGCTATTACAACTTGGCCGTGTGTGTGTGTGTGTGTGTGTGTTTGCATGGAGCAAACGATAGGAAAACCGCCCGGCCATTGAACGGAGCCACCGTTGGCCATGCTCAGCATATCGCGCGGTCCAATGGCCGTTCGCTAGACCGGTGCCGTTTACCGTCCGATCAATGTCCGATCGTCCGCCAATATGCCATCCGGAGTGGCGCCGAATCGAAGCGAATCGGAGCGTTCGGAGATTGCTCGCAGCGCAATCCGTCTAGGGCCTTTTCTTCGTGCACAAGAAGAGCGTCCATCGCGCGAGCTCACTGAGTATTGCGTAACAGCGAGCGCCGTACAAGCCCAAGTTATTTAGCCAATCCCGCTTAGGCACCGGAGCCCGGGTGCGCACCCTATCGGACGTCGCTTCTGCTGCCCATCGGCCCGGGCTAAAGAGGTGCCACTTTTCACAGTCCGTCCCCAGCCCCAGCGGTGACAAATGAGTTTTACACCTGCGACGCATTTGAAGTCGCGGCAGATGGACGCGATCGTACCAGAACGGACCGGGATGACCCTGACCCACAGAACGCCACAGAAGTGCCCAAGCTGGAAGTTTGCAGCAGAACATCGGAACGGACGGGCACGTGCCGTTCGGTGGGCCGTGTATGGCACGCCACCATATCGAGCGGTGGCAGCGATCCCCTAAAGGGCCGCCGTGAAGCGACCGCGCGGCGGGTCAGCAGGTCTTGGAAAACGGGCATATACTGCTTACGGCGGATGTGGTATCGTACTGGTTTGTTTTGTAAGGTACGCCGAAGCATCCTCGTCCGCTTTCGGTGAGCCACTTTTTCTGCGCCAGAACGTGAAACGCCACGCCGTGAGCGTTGTTTAGATTACGAGCACACTTCGATTAACTATTTGCGTATTTAGTGTTTTGAAATTGAATTCCAACGGTTTTGTTTTGCTTTTTATGTCACATTCTAAAGCATATACGCGAATAAAACGAGCGAATAAATCAAAAAGATTCAATTAAAAGGTTTAATTTTTGAAAAGTATCCAGAAAATGGGAGGTAATTGATAAGAATATTGCAAACGTCAAATATACTTATGAGACTTGCCAGTAGATGGCGCCACCCACAAAAGGTGACATTTTAGTAGCCATACACTATCGCTATGACAGCTAGAGTTTGTTTGTTGTATGAATGCAGTAAGTAGCCATGGTTACACTTATTGTTAAAGGTTTGAAGGTTTTCAAGAGAATGTTCCAAGGATGCTTTCCTGGACATCCGGATTCGCATTGAGTATAAGACCAACAGTTTATGTTTTAAGCTTATAATAATCTAGATATAACTCAAATCCCTAATTTTTCACGCGCATCAGGAAACCACACTAACCCACTGATAAACATTCAGCCCACCAGACTGAAATATTTCACTGTTTTGTTTTGATCTTTAAATAAAAAAACTTCTAAAGTTGGTCAGATAAAACTTATAATTGTAGGATAATTTAATAGTATGATAAGATTTGGAAGATTTGGTAGCAATATATAACTCAACCGAAAGTTTTAGTTTAAACTTTTTAGAACGAAATTGTTGTGATTTTTCAGAAATTTGAAAGAACATTACAACACGAACTGGGAACTAGGATAGACGAATAGACCAGCGCGTTGGAACCAATCGTTCGTGGAGCTTCTTTTCAGCATTGCATCAAAAAACGCTTCTAAGATGAATAAATAACATTTTGCATACATAAACAAATCAAAGCGATGGCGACGATTTTCGATCCCACATAAAATTTCGCTCCTTTTCTTCTCCTTCCGTTCTGTGCAACATCTGCGTTACGAGGCGCTCGCACTAAAGCACATGCACCGCGCGAGGAAAATGCACGGAAAACTTGTCTATAAATTTCACCGAGCAATATGTCTTCTGCGAAAGGAAATACATACGCTTCGTCCGTGGCAGAATCAAGCGGTAGAGCCACCATATGATTCGCATGTCACAGCGGCGCATATGTCCTTTCGCACGTCCGTAGGTATGCGCCCGGCAACGCAGCATGTACGCTCGCAAGCACCAGCACCGCCATTACATCGTAATACATATTTATGTTAATGTTTTCCGGTGGCACCATAAAAATGACTAATGTGGCAAACTTGCTGTTGCGTCCACTGCACATCTCGCACATGTGTGCGACACCCAACACACACGGTGCCAGTACTAAACTAGCCTGCACTTGACAAACTGGCAGCGCCGAGCCTGCGGTGTGGGTTTTAGAATTTACCACCGGCAGAAAACTCATTTCGAAGCTGTCACATCAGCCGCGACACGATCGATTGGCCGCAGTTGCAGCAAGAAATTAACCCCGTCCGAAAAACCCACCAAACGGCAACTGTGCCGTGCGCGATTCAAACTGCAACGCGATTCAAACTGCGCTCGAATGCTTTCGCGAGCGGTTTGCGGTGGAGATGGCAGTTGGAAAAGTCATTCCGGTGAATTATTCATCCTCCCAGTAGCCGGCGCGTCAAACGGAACGCCGAACGCCTGCTCCGGTTGCTCCAGAAAACGCTCCAGCCATCTGCAGCATCTCGTGCAGCTCATGTAACGACTGTAACCGCCGTTACCGCCGCTGTGTGGATAAGGCGCCGGGATGTCAATGTTGCCGGCGTGCCCGGCCCCTCCAAGACAAAGCAGCAATACGGCGAGATCTGCAAATTGCTTCATGAATTTGTCATACATTAGCATCCCGACCGCAGACGTCGGTCGGTGACTTGGCCGGGGCGAGCTATCAGGTGTGTCTGGGTCTCTTGAAGGCGAACTCCAGAAAGGAAATCCATCTCGCGGGAAGCGTCTCGGGAGATTTGAAATCCAATTTGCCGTTCTTCCATTCCGGCACGGGCGTGCGCCGCCCGCCGACTTGTCGGTCGCGAAATTGCCATTGTGAAGCGTTATTTATTGGAAGTGGCTTGCGACAGAGATGAATCCATGTTTTCTTTATTGGATGGAAGTGATACTTTACGCTGTTTCCTGTCCGGTGCGTCTCATTTTCAATTTGCACGCCTGGGTGTGGAGCAGGTCTGAAGCACTCGCCCGAATGATGTACGGGAGGGAACCGTGAAGTGATTGAAACACCGTCGTGAGCTTTGTTCTCATCCCTGCAACCTTCCAACTAAGATCAAAAGAATGGCGTCACACGATAGGTCGCCACACAACTTCATACCCAGGTGCCAATTGCGTGATTATCGTGGAGCACTGACTCGGGCGACAATCGCGACCAAGGGACGCACGGACGTTTGACATTGCCTCGCCAAACCTTCCCGTCAGCGTCAGCCCCATTTAGTACGTGAGCTCCACTTTAGCGGCCCAATCGCACCCTTCTGCGTGCGGCGTGTGTGAGGAACCTTTCCGTGTGCTCCGGGCCCACTCCGCGGCCGAGCAGACTAGGTCAACATATGAGCTCGGCATACAGTCCGGCAGCGTGCAGGGCCGCAATGGCGGAGGTGACGGGCGCAGGCGGTAGCGGTTCCGTTTTCAAGGGCAACCAGTCGCCGACAGGGGCAAGACGACAAGCTGATCTCAAGTACGTTCGGATTGCGCACGCGAGAGCGGGCTTGCGCCGCGCGCCAACAGACTCCACCAACAGTTCACGATGCAGTTCTGCACAGCTTATGTAGCTGTTCTCATATCTCCGCCGTGCTGCTGTTTAACTGTGTAAAAGGAGATGCTGGGATGTGCTCTTTCAATTAACGTGCCTCGTTCTCAAACGGTTGCCACATCAAGACTTCAAGACTTGTTTGTTGTGACATATGATTTGTTGAAGGTGGAAAAGGTTTGGAAGTAGCAAAATAAGACCTATTTACTTGTAAAATAGTCATGCTGGTGATGTTTGTGCTTCAATTTTCAGTTTTAAAAGCATTACATGATGAATTGTTGTATGATAAACAAAGTTTATGTTGGTACTTGAGAGGACATTTAGAGTTCACCAAAGAACTCTCCGGAAACGTCCAAAGACAAAAAATGGACTTTGTTTCAAAACTGTAAAAATTGTACGAACATGGTGTAAAGATTAGTGATTTGAGATCAGTTGATCTAGAATTTTTCAAGAAAAATATTCGTGGGGAATTTTGAAAAAACAAAACTCAATAAGAAATTGGATTCACTTCGTCTACGGCAATTTTGTCCACGAATCTTCTGATTAATTGCTATAGAAATATGGTGGACTAATCAGAACATCTGTCAAAAATTGTATTATATGGGTATAGATTTACAAATATGCTTATGTTGCAATCACCAATTGCTTTCAAATTTCTAAAGAACTCCTCTGCAAACGATTTATTTAGAACGATTAGGAACCAACGTTTACAACATTCACCAAAGCCAACGCAAACATCCAACATTCCTGGCTGGATATGCTCATCGCTGCTCACGCTCTCCCGCGCGCTTCACAATCCATTACAAACCATCGGTTTCATACCGCTTGTTTGGATCCATTTGTACACGACGAAATGCAATCATTCGCAATCATTTTCGGTTGCGCTGCCGGTGCCGGCATTGCCAAACCAGCCGATGCCGTGATTGTTGTCCCCGCTCCAGAAACACGGTGCATTCTCGGCTGATTGCAACGGCTCAGGTGGAGGGCACGAGAACGCACGTACAAAGGAACGCCGCAGTCAGACGAACCAAAGCACGGCAGCCGCAAACGTGAGCAAAAGGATCTTAGATAAGCATCCCGGCATCGCACACACACACGTGTGTGTGTGTGTGTGAGGACGTTTCCGTTCGCTTGATTTGGTTCGTGGCGGTGCAGAACGGGGCAGAAGGTTTGGGTTAGCTTTCCATCGGGGTTCGGGGCGGCAAATCAGGTCAAGTGTGACTTCTGTGTGACTGGAAAGTGTAATTATGCTTTGCGCGGGAGCCCATCATGAGCACGCGCCGTCAAATAATCGCCCCGTCGCTTATTGTTGCGCAAAGTGTTGGTTCGGAGTGCGATGAGACGCTCCTGGTGCCGTTGGTTGCGTTTGCCCCACCAGCGCCAATGTAAACGTACGTTCCGAAATGAGATATCAAAACACCATTAGGCAGATCCCGGTCTGGATGTGCCTTCGATACTGGTGGTGGTGGTGGTGGTGGTGTTGGTAATGGTGATGATTAGACGATTGGGTGGCAATAAGGCTTATTTCGACATCTTGATTGTGAGTGCGTTACACTCCATTCCGAGTGTGAGGTGGGTGGTAATGGCGGCAAGCGAGGCATGTTTAATTGCCATTAGGGGCGCTATCGGATGCTTGAAAGTGTCGTTTCTGATCTTGTGTGGAATGTGTTAATTTCCTCGCAATAATGAAGACTATTGATCCGGAATAATTCAAAATCGTAGCATTAATCCATTTGAAAATTTAGTTTACTGCCTTAATTGATGCTTATTATATTAATATGATCTTACAATAAGAAACCTGTATTAAACATATTTATATTTAAAAGTTTACTAAAACTTTACTTTTTATGTGTTAAAACAATTAATTTTTCATGCTTTATGCTGTAAAAATCTTTGTTATACTGTACTTTTAACTCGTCTCTGTTACAGAATAATTGTCTTCCTTTCGTCAGCATGAACTCCTTTTTATGTTTGATAAAGACTTGTATGTTCTTATTTGTTATGCCTTATGATTGATAGTTTTTCTTCATGTTTATTATCCGTTCAAACTTTAGTCTTTCAAGTCTTGTTTTTATTTTTTTTATTTATTAATTATTTATTTGTGACTATTTTTGTGAGAGTTATTTGTTTCTTATATACTTATGCTTATAAATTCTTTAAGAATAGTTTGCGTCTTTTTGCAAATTATGTCATCCACATCGTTGGCAACAACGATGCTGTGATTGACTTAAATATGCTTCAATGTTGTCTCTCCTCGTAACGTCCAATTTTATGTTATATGTTATTGTTTTAACGTTCCTACGTTTTACCGCATCAATAAAGATTATTTTATTTAAAAAATAGTCTGTCCCATTTTATTATTATTTTTTGTTTTTTTCTTTCAAAAAGAACAATTTACTTTCCATTGCGATGTGCAAAATAACTTTTATTTTTGTGTTTCATTAAGAAAACAGTTGTTAAAAATTACTACTACTTTTGTCACTATCATATTTTTTTTAAATAGAAAATTGTATTCAAATTAAAACAGATGCATACTAACAAAAGTTATTTAAAATATAAAATAAAAGCAATAAAATACAATGACAAAAGGAACAATAAATACAATAAAAGTAAGCTCTTGACTTCAGAAAGGATGCTTAAACTGAATGGTACGTTTGAAAGTGGTTGAAATTTATCTCGTAAAAGACCATCTTTTTCGTTCATTACCGACGCAATTTCTTCACTCCTACACTGCGAACGCATGGAGTACAGCCAGCGCAGATACTTTGCGCTCCTTCTTTGTCCACCCTACTCAGAGACGCACACATGGGCTCGCATCTCCGGCCGCCAAGGCCAAGGGAACCAGGCGCGTATCGTATATATTGTCACACCACACACAGATGTGACGAGCTGCCTAACCTTAACCTAGCTAACCCTCCGAAGCAATCATCATTTTAGGAATGTTGCAATACCGGCGCGCGTCGCTCCGGCGGCGCGGCGCTGTTATTTATTCTTGACATTAAACGCAAGAGACACCGGCCGAAGGCTCGCCCCGTAACCGGGTGAAGAACGCGCGGCTAATTTAAACCGATTCCTCCTCACCAAGCTGCACCAACCGGAGCGGCGACCAAAAACGCTTGTTCGATCGAGCGCTCGGCGCTCCCAAAAGCGGCCACACGAAACTAGTGACTTCATCCTGTTTAATTAGCAATCAATTAGTGCCCAATCTGGTCAGGTTGGACAACAACAGGTCGCGGGTTTGCCGTCAGGGTGCCCGTTTTTTTTGCCACCTCCCTAGCGGCCACGCACACGCTGTCGATGGGATACGTGAGTTGGATAACGTTGTTATGCCACTTTTCGCCACCGGAGATGACCATTACGCTAGGCCCAGCAGGCCCGTGGCCGTGGCCGCCGACCAATGTCAATGTCGGGCCCGCGAATGGAAGCGTTTACGCGTTGCGCTGCCTGCTCGCCCCCCCGACCTGGCCGTGCCGTTCAAGGAGCCGAATAATTATGTTTGCTGATGGCGAATTTTGCGCTCGAAGGTAATGCGCGTAACGAAACTGCTGACCCTTGCCAGGACAGGCAGGGGGATGGATGAAAACGTAGACATGCAACACACGTGTCGTTCGCGCGGCTGTTGGCTTGCAATAGTATTCTCTTTTTTGTTTGCTCTTCCTTCGCTGCATAAATAAAACATGATGCAGCAGGATGTGTTGGGGGGAAAGTATAATAAAACGCTTCAAAGTGGCATTGCTATTCAATGACCTAATCGAATGAATGCCAAGCGAGGTGGTTTTGGTTCATCCAATACATTTTCATTCATTTTCCTTTCGCGCTTGGATGGTTCAGCTGATGTCTCTTGATGCTACAGAATAACAACTCTCCTGCTCGTCTTTAGCAATCAGAAGATAGACCGTGATTTAACTTGTCTGTTAGAGCTTCGCAACTGATGCATTCATCGTATTTACTGACAATTGTTAATCTAAGAAACTCCGAAAATGATGAATGGCTGGTTCCTGTATTGACGTGATATTTTGTTTTTTTTTTGTAATTTCATGTTTATTGATTTGTAATATATTAAATTTTCACCGGAAATAAGTATACTGACAGAACTAATACCATTGCATCCAGAAGCTCTAGAAGATTGAATCCAATAATATTGGCCGTAAAACAAATCTGTTGCCGTTGTTGAAATTCATGGATTATTCGAAAAGATTCATTCATATGCATAATAGAGATTCATTCGAATCATTCTTCTGAGTCGCGAAGTACTCATGAATTTCTCGAGATTCATGCGTCTCATGCATCTCTAAAAAGTCAACTCTTATCTATCTGTCTCTTTCTTTCTCTCTCCGACTATCTATCCATTATATATATATCTCTCTCTCTCTCGCTCTCATGAATCTCCGAAGTCTCTGGACTAAAAAATACCTACCAATCCGAAATGAACCGACCCGTAATTAATAAGGCCTATAAGCGAATAAATGTCATTACGATAGTCTACGATTTTCTAAGTGCGAATAAAAAAGATAAAAATGTTTGGAAACAAAATGAACAACTAGTAGTTATTATAATTTTCTAATCAATCAATTTTGAAGCATCATCAATCTTCATAAATTGTATTCTTCGGTCAGAAAAAAAAGAAAATCAAGAATCTTTAATCTTCAGGTTCATGAATCTACATCAGGTTTTGGGGCACAATTACTTGAAAATAAGTTTTGAAATAAGTGGAACAAATGTATCAAAAGTTATGTAATAAAATTAAAGCAGGTTAGTTTTCCGGGGAATTCAATATTTATTTTCACATTTATTCTACTAGCTAAAATGTGTTTTTTGTTCTATTGTGCCTAAAATTTCTATCTGCAGGCCCTCTGATGATTATTTCTCAACCTATGCTACTTCATCTTTGTTCAACGGTTCTCTGCAACGAAGACGTTAACTTCAACGTAGACAACAAGAATAGTGAATGAAACACAGTACAAATCACTCTCATTCCCAACTCTCCTGTACTCTCCTGTACTGGCTTGTTTGTTCGTTCCGTTTCCCTCTGACTGATTCCATTTAATTACCACCGTACCCAATTACTTCGCACGCGGCATCTCTTGCCACCACCAGCAGGACATGCTGTAACAAATCGGGCGCCATATTTCTTCAATCCCTAAGCGCCCCCAAGCGCCAACAACGGACGGAGAAGTAGGACTTCTTTTGCCAAACAACTCAACCGCCACCAAGTTGAAGGACGGCGCTGGTGACGATTGTTTAACAACACGACCAATCTGTGGTGTAGCAATGATGTTGCCAAGTCGGGGAGTCGGGTGTTCGACAACAACACGACAACAACAACAACAACAACAACAACAACGACGACTTCAAACGAGTGGCGCTTTCCGGCGAAAATTTATTACCACTTTCCCGGTTGCAGGTTGCAGGTTTTTCCTCCCTCGTGTGCGGCGGTGCGAGCTCTCCCCAAGCGGGGAGAAAAATCCACAAACCGATGGTTGCGTCAGTTAACGATTCGCACGGGAGAGGCAATAAAGTTGCCAACGGCAGAGCAGCTTAACGCGCGCGAAAGGTGCCAAGGGGCGGCGAGAGAGTCAAAATTTCGCCCGGTGCCAGACGACCGATACGCCGCGCCCTTGGGCCCATGCGCAGATTTCTATCGGCGGTTATTGGCTTACGCGCCGGTCGTTGGCTGCAGCCCTACAGCCTCTCCCGGAAGCAGGGGAACCCTCGAAAATGGAGCGGCCTAAGCCGGTGCCGGGGCAGGGCTAGGGCTAACCGCGTTTCTAAAGCTAACCGAAGCGCGCGGTGCCGATAAATCTATTGCCATAAAAATGCCATCAAGCGTGGTTTTTCCTTTCGCGGGGGGAGCGAGGGTTGTTTTTCGTCGCACACCGGGCCGGGGGCCAGAAGGCTGTAAAACTAAATTTGCGCGACGGTATCGCATTGACCTACCTAGCGTGTGGTAGTGTGTGTTTTTTCTTCCCCTCTCTCTCTCTCTCTCTCTCTCTCTCTCTCTCTCTCCCTCACGCTCGTTCGAATCAAATTTCAGCTGCAAGAAATCGCGAAAGATCGGTTTAAAGACGGCACTTTTAGGGTGTATTTTTGTAAGTTACCTTCTTTTTGCTTTAACGATTCAATTCCCCCGCGCACAGAGTGCCATTTTGGGAGGCATTGAGTATCACGCACCGCTAACAGCCATGGGATGTAAGGGAATTTTTATGCCACGATATTTTCGTTCAATTTTATTTTTCTTTCATTTCACCTTAATCAGCTCAGATAGAAGCTTTGAGACACATTTGAAGACAATGTTTATTAAAACAAAATACATGAACGTTTCAGTTGACTTATATTTACGCCATTTACAACAACATGAAGACTAACCAAGGTATCTATTTCACGATTTGTGAAAATAAACCTGATTCATAAAAAAAAAAACAATTAACTGAGTAATCCTAATTTCTAACAACGTGATCTATTATCTCATTAATTAGTAATTTTATCAAGAAAGCAATTATAAAAAAGGCAAACGAAGATGTCATGTTTATTTGCTATCAAAAACATGATATCAGACATTATAACGTAAGATGGTAAAGACAATAGACGACAATAGATCGCTTTGGCTGTGATACGACGGTTCAATATTTTTATCAAAATTGTTGATAAAATGGGAAAGTTAAGCTACACAGAATATGGTTAATGGTCATTAACATTTGAACAATATTAAACAAACACCACTGTGATGGAATGCATGAGGTACAAACTGGACAAACAAAAAATGATATTCCATTGATGACCCAAAGCTTTCCAATTTTACAAAAGTCTTTATAATGTTATTTGTAAGGGAAAATGAGATTGCTATTTATGGCCAATTCTATTGTGTTTTGTTTCTCCATGCCCTTCAACAAATATGGGATGTCGGAGTTAGTTGCGACACTAAAATATGGAATGAGACGAAGATATCCTTTTCTACGAGAATCCTTAAAAACGAACATGATTGTTTCAATTGCTCAGCATGATCCAGGAAGATATGCCTGCCTACTGACAAATAAATAAATCGCAAGGATCGAGAGTCTATAGCCCAATCTACAAACATTTCGGATTTCAGCGAATGCATGTCGTTTGCTGTACCATATTTCATTTCGCCACAAAGCCTGTGTTCTCGGGACGCGGGTGTTTTCAAGAATTTGTTTGCTTTGCACTGTACAACCATCAAGCGAAGCACCACCGAAGCACCAGAATCCCCGGTGCTGAAGGTTTTTTTTTATAATCTTAGGAATTAATCGAACCGAGCAGAATTCTCTGCATCGACAAAACTATCAACTATAAACCCGGGCTGTACTGGTGGGGCGAAAGCAAAACAGCAAAGCAAACAAAAGGCATTCCAAGCGGAAGATTTATGCTACACACACACACACACTCCCGCACCCTTACAGAAAAAGGTCAAAGCAAGCCGTCGGCTGCGGGGAAGTTGCGCCCGGAACAGCCGGGAAGCACCGAATCCCCGGCAACGCGGGCACGGCAAACGGTCCGAAATTGTTTCGGCAATATTTTCACGAATCCCTCGAAACTGGCCAACAACCGGCACCCTACCTTCCTGCGAACCGAGGAGGGACAATAAAATTGTGCGGCTTCCTCGAACCCGAAACGCATAGTTTTCGGTTGAAAGTTGTGGAAAGTTTTGCTTGGCGTACGGCGCACGTACGGCGCACGTTTGGAAGGTAGTTCCACCCACCGGAGAAGGTAGTTGTTATAAGTTTTGCGAAACCCTAGATTGGTGCGACGGGATGGAAAACATCGGTATCCGCTTTGGGCTATCTTGGCAGTGCGTGTGGCAAGTGTTTAAGGTAATGGCACGTTTATAGGGTTTGTGCGGGACTAATAGAACGCTCATAAGTGGGATTGATCGAGAAGGCGAGCGTTTCATAATGCGAAGTGCTATCCCAACAGTTGGGTTCTCTCTTGTGGTTTAAAAATAGCCCACTCAGCTACCCTAAATTATGGAAAGCGATCTGAATATTACGTTCTACGTATATATAAGAACACATGAATATGGACTTAACGTCTTACCGCTTCTTCCATGTTATTACAGGTGATTGATGACCAAACGAGTCCAGCTCGGCAAACGGCAACGACCCAACTAGCGCCATATTGACGGTAAGTAATTAAACAAACCTCCCCAAACCAACTGTTCCCACCCGAACATGCGAAAGTAGCAAAACAATAGCAGCCACCCACACCCCGCTTGATTAGCATGATCCTTGCGTGCGAGCAGCCTACCCTGGTTTGGTCGGGTGCGCCACGTCCTTGGCGTTCGCGTAAAGCGCCATTCAAACACAAAAACACAACAATCGAAATTTGATTTCGGCTGATGAAACCTCCCGGCGTGAGTCCTCAAAAGAATCCACGTACGGCTAAGCGCGGTTTCGAAATAGCTGATGGTTTAAATTTCGACGCGGATTACCGAGGCAGATGTGTGCTATGTTGGGTCGCCAACAAAACGAAGTCTAACGTGTTTTTTCATTTTATTTTTAAGTCGAAGATAGAAATCAGAAATTATTTCTTGAAACAAACATGTCCGTTTATTGAAACCCATAGTTATTTCAAATTGGATAATAAGGACATTCATCAAGATATTTGAGTTTGTTTTCAAAATAAACACGTCTGCATTTCCAACATGGCTGATTCCAATTTTTAAATTTTCTTGTGTTTTTTTCTTCTTCTTTTGCTCAACCGAAACCTTCATTCTATTCCTTACTGCCTCCAACATGTGCATTCAAATCAGGGAAGCACACGGGCAACTTTACGAACAACCCAATAATTAGCGTTTAAATACTGTCAGTGTGGTGCCGGGAATCACGGTTTCGATCGAGACCCCTACGACGACTCCAACGAATTCCGTCCACCAACGCGCCACGACCTGCTCGGAATAGTAATGACCGCACCGTGCGGCACCGCTACATGAAATGACGATTTTACGAAGAAAAAAAGCTGAACCTTTCCGGCCGGCACGCAAACTTTCGATAATGAACCAACCAGCCACCAAGCGCCGAAAAGCATTCCCGAACCCCGTGCCGCGCCGTGTCAGCTGTCCGCGGTGGGTTTCGTTTTCGTCTCAAGGCCGTGGGCCGCCGTGTCGCAATGTCGTCGAATGGGGGTGTAGAACTCTCCCAGCGATGGCGCTTGCATGACCCGCTCGTGAGGATCGGGATGTAGCTGAGCTCGTAAATAGTGTCGCGTAATACGCGCACTTGCAACGACATGGCGCGTTGAGTGTGAGTGTGTTTGTGTGGGGTGGATGTCGGTCGATGAAATTGTAACATCGGTCTCTTTTTGTTGTTGCTGTTGAGAAATATACCCCGGTGTGGAGGTTACCATGCAACGAACACAGAGACCAGCGCTTTATTTTGTTGATTGGGATCAAGAAACTCTGTTCACTTTTTGCATTATACGCATTACTTATTGAAATACCTTACATGACTTTACTTTGTTTTTGTTGGAGTCATTCTTATATTTTATTCCAAATATCTCGTGATTGTAATCTTAGTCTTAATCTTCTTGTTCTTTCTAATGTTCCTCCGTTTTTCCAAATAATTTCCACAAGGAGACCTGAGCCAATAAACGGCGGCTTTCCAGGAAGACCATTCTAGTAGAGTGTATCCATCCAGAGCTTCCAAGCCATCTGAATTAGTGTTGTGTCTTATGAATCTTTCGACGAGATTCAGATTCATGAAT
>KB673534.1:3525046-3538621 GCA_000349145.1 Anopheles dirus
TCTAACGTGTTTTTTCATTTTATTTTTAAGTCGAAGATAGAAATCAGAAATTATTTCTTGAAACAAACATGTCCGTTTATTGAAACCCATAGTTATTTCAAATTGGATAATAAGGACATTCATCAAGATATTTGAGTTTGTTTTCAAAATAAACACGTCTGTATTTCAAACATGTCTGATTCCAATTTTTAAATTTTCTTGTGTTTTTTTCTTCTTCTTTTGCTCAACCGAAACCTTCATTCTATTCCTTACTGCCTCCAACATGTGCATTCAAATCAGGGAAGCACACGGGCAACTTTACGAACAACCCAATAATTAGCGTTTAAATACTGTCAGTGTGGTGCCGGGAATCACGGTTTCGATCGAGACCCCTACGACGACTCCAACGAATTCCGTCCACCAACGCGCCACGACCTGCTCGGAATAGTAATGACCGCACCGTGCGGCACCGCTACATGAAATGACGATTTTACGAAGAAAAAAAGCTGAACCTTTCCGGCCGGCACGCAAACTTTCGATAATGAACCAACCAGCCACCAAGCGCCGAAAAGCATTCCCGAACCCCGTGCCGCGCCGAGTCAGCTGTCCGCGGTGGGTTTCGTTTTCGTCTCAAGGCCGTGGGCCGCCGTGTCGCAATGTCGTCGAATGGGGGTGTAGAACTCTCCCAGCGATGGCGCTTGTATGGCCCGCTCGTGAGGATCGGGATGTAGCTGAGCTCGTAAATAGTGTCGCGTAATACGCGCACTTGCAACGACATGGCGCGTTGAGTGTGAGTGTGTTTGTGTGGGGTGGATGTCGGTCGATGAAA
The DNA here is from genome assembly GCA_000349145.1 of Anopheles dirus. Taxonomy (NCBI): domain Eukaryota; kingdom Metazoa; phylum Arthropoda; class Insecta; order Diptera; family Culicidae; genus Anopheles; species Anopheles dirus. The sequence goes on from KB673534.1 coordinate 3,525,855, forward strand.
TTGTAACATCGGTCTCTTTTTGTTGTTGCTGTTGAGAAATATACCCCGGTGTGGAGGTTACCATGCAACGAACACAGAGACCAGCGCTTTATTTTGTTGATTGGGATCAAGAAACTCTGTTCACTTTTTGCATTATACGCATTACTTATTGAAATACCTTACATGACTTTACTTTGTTTTTGTTGGAGTCATTCTTATATTTTATTCCAAATATCTCGTGATTGTAATCTTAGTCTTAATCTTCTTGTTCTTTCTAATGTTCCTCCGTTTTTCCAAATAATTTCCACAAGGAGACCTGAACCAATAAACGGCGGCTTTCCAGGAAGACCATTCTAGTAGAGTGTATCCATCCAGAGCTTCCAAGCCATCTGAATTAGTGTTGTGTCTTATGAATCTTTCGACGAGATTCAGATTCATGAATATTTCATTTAGGATTCATTCAGATTCATTCATGAATCTTTGGAGATTCATGAATTTCTAAAGATTTATTAATCTTATGAATCTCTAGAAGATTCATGAATCTCGTGATTCATTAATCTCATAAATCTCTGGAGATTCATGAATCTCAAGGGTTTCATGATTCCTATGAATCTCTATAGATTCATTAATCTCATGAATATCTAAAGATTCATGAATCTATAAAGATTCATTGGATTTATGAATCCCTTGAGATCCATGAATCTTCTAGAGATTCATAAGATTCATGAATCTCTACAGATTCATGAATCTTTGTTTCTAAGATTCAGATTAATTCATTTAGTTCAAAGATTCATTCAGATTCATGAATCTGAATCTCTGTTACCCAACACTAATCTGAATGGTTCTTCATCGAATGGAACTCAAGTTATCATAAGCCTCCGTGTTAGTTTCTAACCAAACGCGCAGAGCCTTATCGTAGTCCAGACGTAAGAGTAGTACGTTGTACAATGAATAGTCGAGTGAGAAATAAGATTAAATAAGAACTATTAAAACATATAACCCAAATCTGGTCTGAATACAGGACAGAACCATGCAACGAACACAAATCTTCAGTATTTGAAACAGGTAAGCATATTATAATGCATCTGGAAGCTATCTCATGCTCATCATATTGCTTGAAATGTGTATCGCAATATGTACCACATTTTCTTCAGACTTGGTTTACTTCTTTGTACATCTTAACTGCGTATCATGTATAGTGACGTATAAGCTAATTTCAGGGTAGGATTTGTACCAGGACGTGAATATGTTAGACAAGACAAAACAGAAGACCAGATTTGTAAAACTAGAAAAGCTTCCTACTGCCCTAGCTTAATGTCGAGCAATCTAGCTCGACTCGAGACACATTCATTAGCTAGAACCATTTGCTGTCCTTCAAAAGCGGTAGCACTAAAAAAAAACCTACTTTGGCATAATTAGCATGTCGAATAATAAAAAAGCAATACGCTATAAAATATGTTTTATATACCGTACGCATGATTTGCTCAAGGTGAACACCGCCATAATCGCCACACGTTACTCAATGGTGCAGCCGAGATGATCCGAAATGACTCAGTGCGCAGGAAGTGAATGGATATTCTAATCCTCCACTGTTACCTGTTCGTGAAGATGGGCCTTTGGTTTCGATTCGACGGTCAAGGTGTTCGGTTCTTCGATCGATCATTACCAACCATCGCGATGCCACACACGCAACACCGCACCATGTATCCCGACAAATACCTGCAAGCATCTTAATTAATCAACGACAGCCGCGACCCAGCACTCCAGCGCAGTCCCAGCAGTTAATTACTTCCTTTGTTCTCGGCACTCGCCACTCGACGATGAACGACACCTTCGCTGGCGGCCTAATCGCTGGACACGCGAGATTCTTTCCACGACGGTCTCCTTCCTTCCTCCACAGGTAACCCCCGAACGGTCGCCCCCAGGTGGAAGACAAAAACAGAAACAAAACCTGTATTGTGGTCACCCACCTAATCATTCGCGCGCTGTTTAGTTTCCTCGCTGTCTCGCTCTCTCCCTCTCTCTCTCTCTATCTCTCCATCGGATGCACCTGATGCAGTCGCATGCGGCCCACTGCCAGCGCATTGTCTCCGGCCGTACGCAAATCCGCTCACTATCTCACACCGACCACAAAGACTCCGGGTTTTCAAGTCCGGTGCAACCTCAAGACGCTTCCTCCTGCCTGCGACCTGCCGGGCAGCGAACGAACGAACACGCGCGCGCGGGCGAGCGACTGCAGTTGCTGTTATATAACCCCAGTCAACCCGGCATGCACACGCCGCTGCTGCGGCAAACTCGCCAACTGCCGCGTCGAAACAATGTCGATAAATTAGCCCTTCGCTGGCCTCCACCGGCGGCGCGAGAACTGAAACCTTCCTGCCCTCGCGCGGGCCTGCCAGGGTCGAGTCCGCTGGATCCATATGGATTGAGGGCACGAGGGCAGGCCCGGTTTTTGGGGTTAGCTTTTCCGGGCAGCTGTTGATTGGCACCGTTGCAGGGCCGGAGAGTTCTGATATAATGCAGATCACCGGTTTCGCGGGGATACGCTTCGATGGGAAGTTTATCGATAACCCGTGTGCATACGTAACCCGAGAAAATCTCGCGTACTACGCGTTGGGAGAGTATTGAAGGCAGGAACACGATATCACCGTGCGGTTTCCGCTCGAGAGATTGATTTGAAATTATCTAGCGACATTAAAGATTGCAGCATTACACATTAGGTGTACAATCTACTTGGATCGTGTTTCAGTAGATTCCATTTGGACTTTCCTTTTTGATTATCAAGTATTGTCTTTACCGTTGGAGACATTTCAAACTATTTAGACTATTGAATGTAGGAACACGATATTATCGTGCAGTTTGCTCTCCAGAGCTCCGCAAAATTGGAAATATTCTAGAGACTTTGAAAATTATAGCATAAGATGTACAATCTACTTGGTTCGTGTTTTAGTAGATTGTATTTGACTTTCTTTTTCGATGATCCAGTATTGTCTTTTTCGCTGGTGAGATTCCAAACTATTGAGACTATCGGAAGTAGGAACACGATATCACAATGCAGTTTGCTCTCCAGAGTTCGATTTGAAATTTGCTACAGACATTGACGATGGAAGCATTAGATGTACAATCTACTTTATTCGTGTTTTAGTAGATTATCACCTATACTACAGTTTAATCACCTTGGTTTCTATGTACTATTTTGTGATCAACACTTTAGTTAAAAACTGCAAGTTTTATTTAAATAAAACCTGTGTTTAGACGGACGCACTATAACTAGCTTCCACAGTAGCTTTAGGCACTTCATGGTTTCAGCAATGGATTGGCCAGTAACATTTGATAATTGGATAACGAAGTAGAATAACACCCGAGGCAAGCTATTGCCTTTCCATATTTATCTTACGTGACTTTACCGATGAACACCTACAAACCGAAATACATTCAAGCCAAGTCGCTCCTCCATTTGGATTAAAATCATGTGCCATGTTTGCTATGTGTGTCTGTGCCTGTATAAAATGTGCAAAGGATTACTCTCTACACTGCATCATTCTAATGTGATTATTAGTTTCGCACATCAAACGATATGTCCCTTCAAGCGATTCCAACATCTCATCCAAAGACACCCTCACACGGTGGCAATTCAATAACTACTGGCTGCCAACCAGGGTGGGGCCTCCAGCGGGAGAAGCAATTTTATTTACCTCCCAAATTCATCATCAATCAACGACACAGCCGCCTGCCCGCTGGCACTGTAAATATTTGAAGCGATCCCAATGTACCAGCACCCCGGTGCGACCGGTCCCAGACACCCTAGATCTGCGTTCTCGCAGATGAAATAGTGCACAAAAAAATGGATGCAACACCGGGCGACGGCGATGATCCCAATGTATAGCCGTATCGTAACAGGAAACTTTGAAGTGTTTCTGTGAGTGTGTGTGTGTGTGTGAGTGAGGGTAATACTCCTACCGCCAGCCTTCAGAGAAAACGTTATCAGAGACACGGGAAAGTAAACTGGCTAACGAGAAAAAAAGCGACGTGAGCAGCAGACACTATCGAGCGCCGCGGGAGACGAAGGTTGGATGCAGTTTGTCGCAAGTGTCTACCGCTTCTGGCGAGAGCATCCTGTCGCCAAGAAAATGAAAGAAACGGATGGGGAGAGTGTATGCAAAGCAAAAGCTCTGGATCCAGTATATCCGCCACCTTGGATGTCGGTCTTATCCTTGCTTAGGGAAGCTATACGGATCAGCATGTTCTTGCGTTTTCCCCCCCTCAGCGATAAGTGCACCGGAGGACAAAGAAAGGAGCTCCAGAACTAGCTTCCGAACTGCGCCGTATCGCCCAAACAAGCGTCCAAGATTGAGATGGAAAAACGAAAGATCACAGCCGGGTGCTAGAGAAAAAATAAGATGCGATGCCCATGCACACACGGAGCACGTTCGACGACCCTCTGCCGTATCAGTCCACCATCCGGTTTCCGGTGCCAGTGGAATGTTCATAAATTTTTAATAACATCCCCAAACATGCCCAACAGGGCCGGTTTCGCTTACCGGGAACTTTTTGCATCAACAACTCGACCCAGCTGTGGGGTGCCGGCTAGCTGATGCAGCCAATGTCCCACGGGATGGTAGACTCTCTCGAATAGGCTGCGTAATTTCGGCAAACCGTTACCCCTCTCCAGGGCGGCCATATTTCTCAGATACACAAAAACGACCATAACTCTCCGGAGGTGCTGTCAGATATGACGTGAAGATGTTTGATCAGCGTGATTGAAGTGATTGGCCCCGTATGACACGTCAACCGCCCGTGCATCACCGAGATAGGCGCTAAAGATGGATGATTGGAGCAGTCGCCCGAGAAGGGGTCACGTGTCCCTGAACGAGACCTCCGCGGGCACGGCAAGTTCTCCGGGCTTTTAAGACATTGAGTTTGCTGGAGATGCTGGAGATAACGCGGAGGACCTGTTGAGCGGATGGGGTCTTTCCGCGGCTTCGTCATCCGGAAGTTTGACCGCGTTATCTAATACTTGTCGGGGAGATTCGGATTACCTGCGCCGTGGGTGCCTGTGCGATTGAGGCGTCTTGAGTCAATGTCGAATTCTTGCAAGACATCTCCAACACTCTAGCCCACCGTCGTTCACTTCAGCTGACCCGTGTGACCCCGAGTGTCGATAGCTCCCAGGCCGAGTCATGCCGAGTCATCTCCACGTCGCGTCCAAGCGCAACACAAAGCTCCCATGCCCATTCTCTTCGCAGCCCGTCATGGGGAAATCAATTACCCGCGAGATAGATTTTTGATTTTCGCCGTTCCGAGCCTGTGTGTTCGGGGCTCGACTCCCGCGCGCCACCTTCTCTGGCTGCCTTCGCTCGCGTCGGGATAGCCGGCGAGAACCGGTTGAGCAGAATTTGATTTGTTCTTTGACTTTGAGCGGCTCCGTGCGGTTCCAAAGTGAAACAGGTTTCTTGAGGTCGCGCGTGTGTGTATGTCTGTTTGCACGCTCAGTTCGCTGCACGCTCCAACTGCTTGCCGCACCCGGTTGCTCCAAAACGACCCACGCTGCTGGCAGGACCTCTGGCAATGACACTAAAAAAAAACAAACCAAGGAACCAAGGAAGGGCTTCGAGCCGGGCACAGGAACTCCGGTAGCGACCGGTTGTTGCACCGAATCGATCGTGGTGGCGGTGGGTGTTTCGAACCATTGCATTTGCGGTGAATGTGTTCCCCCCGCGGGCTTGCGAGTCGATTGGCTGATTGGGAGCCCGGTTTGGGGGCTGCGGTTTGGTGCGAGCGAGAGTTCGTTTGCACTGCTTCGCTGCTGGTTGCACCGGGTTGCCTGCAATTGATGCAGGTGCGTTCTGTGACGCCGGCAGAATGCGGTTTCGATTGGCTGGCGATTAGATTTCTGATTTCTACGTTTCCTTCTCAGATTTGTGTTTTTTTATGTTCGGTGGGTTTAACACAAGCTCAATTTCGGTTAATAACAAAGTAACAATCGGTAGCGAATCGAACATCGGACCCCCAAGAGTACCCGTGGGCTAGCAAAGCGTTGGGAACTAGTTTCTGCCAGCGATATTGTCCGATGAACTTAGTTAATCTTGCATAAGCCGATGAAAGTGGGACGGAACGTTGTTGGGAAAGATACTCAAATACGTATGTTATAGTGGAGACCTTTGTTCGTATATGTTTGGAATAAAATATGAAGGTGTCACATGTTTACCCGGCGAGTCGACCTAGCAAACCAAATATCATTATCTAATTAAAATCGTTAAATGAGTTAAAATATTACCAAAAACTCAATTCGATATTAGCTAAACGTGAGTCAAGTACTAAATGTAACGTTTCAACAATAGTAAAGTGGCGACATCTCTGGACGATTAACGTAACTAGAATATAATTTAGTGTTGTATTACTAAATAAGGCTTTACACCTCTCTCTCGAACCTCAATCGAACCTAAAACCTCTCTCGATGTAAGCCCATAGTAAATCCTCACCATCTTAGTTAACCGTTTCAATCGTGTCACCCTTTTTGGAGTTTTGTGACTCATTTATTCCCTATACATTCGGGATGTGTTAGTACAAGTTTTAGTACAAATATGTTGTGTTTTTGTTTATGAGACTTTAAGATTTACAGCATTTTTCATCCATTCTTGAACAGTTCCCAGAGTAACATGAATTCGTCCCACTCAATCATGAAATCCTTTCACCCGTTCTTGAAGTGGTTATTATGTGTAGTTTAAAGATCGACCTCGAACAAGTCGATACAATACCGTCATTGTAAGTATTCAATCTGATACGATAAACGGAGTGTACAAGCCGTGCTTGGGAAATGGCATTTCATGATTGGGTGGAAGGATTTCATGATTGGGTGGGACGAATTCATGTAACTCTGAGAACTGTTCAAGGGTGGATAAACAATGCTGTATTTGTTTATTTTTTTTTGTATTAACTCAAACTGAATGATGTCAATGAAAACTTGTCCAAAAAGAAGTAACCTACGCAAATAGTCTAAATTATACCAATGTAGTTGCTTATGAAGGAAACAACCGAGTTAAAAAAAAGTTGCATATTTAGTGACATATTGTAAAAAATAATAATAAGAAGAAATATTTTACTATAAAAAAGAAAAGGATGCAAAAAGCTTCCTTCCGGTGATTTCATTCAATCTGTCATCAACATTGCTTCCATCAGATAAATGCTTCTGCTGTTGTGTGATTGAAAATGACAGTAACGCTCAAACTGCTAACGTCAATGGATTCTTTATTTCGCAACGTTTTTGTTTACATTCGGGTGAAATTATTGAAAAAATCATATTTTTATCCTGTTAACTTTCTCCATGTCGTAACCTGAAACCTGATGGCATCTCTTTGTTCCTCTTAAATTTTTTGTATTATGACTTTTTCTGTTTGGTTAGTTATGTGTTTTTTTTTGCTCTTTAAACTTCAGAAACGCAAATTTACTTGCGTCAGTATAAAATATAACTCTTTTCTTTCAATTCATCGAAAAAATACATAAAAAATACTTCCAGTTTGAGCTCTTATGTTGGATGCGTTATTTTGCCATGTGACTCGCGTGCTTCGGCCGCAACCGTTTCTATGTCAGGTGTGGCTACAAAAGAATTGCCAGAAAGATCCGAAGCATTCTTCGGTGATTAGGCAGCAGAGAAAAAAACGTCATTCTCAGCATTACCGAGACGGAAAAATTACTTTTTTTTACTCACCACCCACCATCCCCACTTTTCGGCAACAAATGCACACCTAGAAAATGAATAAAAAAAAGAAAACGCCATCGCACCCGCTAGGGCGCTGTGTTCGGAAAATGAGCCATTCATTCAAATTCATATTTCACGGCGCATTGTGCCTCGCGTGACCAGGCCGGGAAGGTCGAAAAACGCCATTTCATATTTCACTGCAATTGCTTTGTCAAATGTTGGCGGTGGGCACCCCCAGCAGGAGAAAGAAAAGGGAACGAAGCGAAAAAAGAAACACCCGCGCAGTAGATTATAATATGAATGGCACGTAATTGTATTTGCCAAAGCAACCGGTCACTCACGGGCTCGTCCGCGCAAACCACCAACCGTGATATGGAAATTGGCGCTGGTGTAAACGCTTTTCCAACGCCCTCTCTCTCTCTCTCTCTGTAGACACGGGGAGGTGGGGGTCATTCTTGACCCGAATAGCCGCGAACGCGTTCGAACGTTTTGGAAACGAAAATGACCTTTTCGCCCTAGCGAACGAGTCGCTCTTTCGCCGTCGGAAAAGCGGTTCGCTTTGACAGGGAAAATATTTGCCGAGCGCTTTTCCCAGTTCCCTCGTGGGGCGGTGCGGCAGACGGTGCCCTTCATCGAGGCTCGCCCACCCCACCGCGGTGCCGAAGTCACCTCGGCCTGCTTCCGTTCCGAGCGTTCTCTTGACACCGTGCCGTTAACCCGAATTCGCTTCACACTCCAGTGACACCAATGCTGGTCAAATGTTGGCCCTTCCGGGCAGGATAGCTGACAGCGCGGACGGCGTGTTTGCCACGTGTTTGATTTTGTTTTGCGTCAGCTATCTACGGTGCGATCGGCGCGATTTTCTATTTTCCCCCCCGTTTTCGGTCTCGAGTGGCCGACCGATGTAAACGCCACTGTTATCAGTCGGTTGCAGCCAAATCCGAGTCGGGTTCCGCGTTGCGCCAGCGAGCAACACACCCAGCCAATATCTGCACCCAACGCGATCACCCGTCCGGACATGGAAGGCACCCGACCAGCGAACTCCCTCCCTGGTGGATGCAGCGTTTTGGTAAATTTATTGAATGCATGCAAAATTCCGTGCGAAATTCCGCACTCTGCACGGCCTTGCGTGCGACCGCTGCAATATGCGCCCGTTCGCACTGCAGTTCGATTTTCTCGGCTTTTCCCTTTCACTTGTACGCTGCGCTCCAGCTTTTGGGGCGTTTTCTGGGGGAGGGTCGGCAAAAATGTCATGTCCGGCGAGGCGCACCGGAGGCACCGAACGCTCAAGGGCGGTGCGGGTCCCTGTAACGTGGCGTGAATATTGCGAAAATAAATCACCGGACTGCAATGCTCGGTACGAGCGTATGCACGACGCCCCGGTCTGGCACGCGGCATGACAAATTGCATTACTTTTCCGGACGGATGATCCTCCGTCTTCCGGATCCGGATCACCCCTCCGGGGGGTTCATTTTGGGGACTTTTTGTTTATCGGGTCGAATCTTTTATCGGGCGCGGCGTTTATCGGAGAAGTTAATTTGAAGCACAGAACTTGCAAATGCTGATAAACTGAGATTTTTCGTCGTGCTGCCTTCATCGAAAGTTTGCGAAAAGATAACTTTCTTTATGATTTTTCTTGCACCGCATTAGCGGAAAAAGTGTGGAAGTCTTCAAGATTGAAAATAAGGCTGGGAACAATGTTTGATACACATTACAACTAAAATTAATTAATATTTTTAATAATGGATTAACAAAACCATTATTAATCTTGTTTAAAATGATTGCAATTACTATTTTTATTTGCTCATTAATTTATATTAATTTGCTTACTATTTTGAATGATTGTTCATTAAATTCAATTCTTCTTCTTCTTCTTCTCTGGCCAGTAATAATCTTTAATAATAAATTTCTGTAATAATTAAATTCAATTATTACAACTATTATTAATTTAACCATAAATTACACAAATGTTGCAAAAAAGTCAAGTAGCAATAAAAAATGAGAAAAAAAACTTATTCTCAGCACTAAGCTAGGAAGAATTGTCAAACGGAGAGAACGAAATAATAAAAATGCTAAACAATAACAAAACGTACAAACAAAGAAACTACAGGAAAGTAACAGATATCTTCATAAAGGTATTCATTTTCACACAAAAAAAAATGTTTTGAAAATTAGTCATAACTTTGATATTCTTTTGCTGAAAAAGTAAAATGATATTTTTGGAAATAGCTGGAAACTGGATTTATGGAACAGACAAAAAGATTACAAAAAAAGGAAAATTTAAAGTGTATAAACAAGCAATAAGTTCAATTGCAAAAGATCTTTACTAGTTCTTAAAACTAAAAGCTAAATATTTTGGAAATTATTCACTTTCCAACTCTGGTAATGTATCATAACATTTTTAAATAAGTCTTCTGAAATGCGAAATGTTGAAAAAATTTGCATAACTTTTACTTAAATTTTAAAAAATGTTTTGATAATGTTGATAATATAAATGGATTGGACATTAATTGGATTGTATTGATTTTATTTATTTATAGTTAAAAATAGGGAAAAGATAACAATCAAACATACAAAATCAAACAGGAAATAGATCGAAGAAGGAAACATGTTTCCTGAAGCAATTTATATCCAGTGTTCTTTCAATACACTCGTTTTTATAAAAAAGAAAACCTGCATTTAAAAAAGTATTTTCTTATGATGGACATCAAGAAAGCACATGGAGTGAACAAAAACTCTGAATAAATTCCGAATAAAACATACAACTTCTCATTCCAATGCGTCAGTTGGAAACAGTTGTTCAAAAATGGAAGTAAACTGAATAAATTGAATACCGGATAATAGATCCTGGTGCAGATTTAGACAGTAATGTGAGTGTCACGTTTCCACTACCGCAACATTGGACACCAACGACTTCAAATAAAAGTCATGAAAGGTTTGCATTATATGCAATAATATTACAACTGAATCCTATTATCTGAACCAGGCCGAGAACCAGTGCTGTAACTTGTGTAATCGGGATTGATTAGGAGCCAGCACACCCTAGCACACAGCGCCAAACTAATATCAATAAATAAAGGCAATACATTATCCTGGCACGTCAGTCGTGTTTGGTGCTCCGCTCCAGTAAGCATCGATAAACAAGCATTGATTATGCGTTGCCCGGGACCGGGTTGTGTCACGACAGACTTTATCTATCGCCATCTCCGACCAGATGAGCAATCATAAAAGTACGTATCACGTTCCTAATCCCGCTGTCAGGCCGGCTCCACGGGCGAAGGTGTGTAGTTGCACCGGTGGACCGCCTCGGAGTCCGTAGTCGCGCGTGCCACACGACCGCCGCATGACTTCCCTTCGGACGGGATGTAAACGAGACCGGCAGGTATCGGAACTTCGAGTGACACATGCTGCTGTCCTCCCCTCGGAGCGTTACGATCCTTCCGTTGAAGAACGGCTCCGACCTGGGAGCCAATTATTATTGCTTCGATTTTGTGACGAAAAAATCGATCCCTGCTAAGGGTAGTGACAGCACACGTGCGTGAGGAATGCTCCTGCTACCAGCTGGCCTTGGAGGCAGTTGCAGCGCCATCGTCAGCGCCATCATCGACGTTACGTAAGAATTAGAATCGATCGAAGCTATTAAATCGTTTGCCGTCCCCGGATATATCGTCGGTCGCTCGGTTCGTATTTAGTTTCCCCCCCACCGGTGCTTAAACGGCTAGTGATTTGACAACTACTGAGCCACCCACTGCCACACAATGTGTGGACAGACTTCTCGAGAAGGCGGAGTCCCTCTTTCTCGTTCTCTCAGCGCTCACCGTCCGGAGATTGCGGTTAGCGCTTTCGTATGCTAATGCTGCGTAATCCGTTTTACCTTTTCTCCGTGGTGGCCGCGAGCGCGTCTGTCCCTGCCCGAAAGCGAATGAGACGGAAAAACTAATTTCAAACAGCACAGCCCCGGCTGGCTGTCGCTGGCCTCCGGACGTTGGTGGAAAACTTTGATTCGTTTTGACGCATTTCCACACGACGGCGCCTGGTGGACACACGGGCGGGCGGGGATCAGATTATGAAATTATGCAATATCGATTCGTGCGGGTGCCGTGGGGTCCCTGGAACCATTGTCCACCGTGTTGGATCCTACGCTATCTTTTCAGGTTTGTTTTTTTTCAGGCGCTCGATTTTGTTTCATTCCTCCACAATCCGGCGCTCCATTGGGGCATAAAATATTTGTGAAGCGTTTTCGCTGTTGTTGTTTTGTTGCGCCCGTCGAGGTGGAAGGTCAGAGTTGGGTGTAATAGTGGGAACACGCGGTGTGCGTGTGTACGATAGCCGCCGGCACATGAACATGATGAGATATTACACTCGGGAGCGCGTAATGGCATTCAAATTGGGCGCGCAGCGCACTCAATGGAAGGGCAAATTGGATGGAGCGCCGCTGATTTGTAATACATTTTGAAATGCTAATATGTTCGGGCGAGGTGGTACATTTTCGGCCAGGGATGCGTAATTTAATTGCATTGTGATGGCGGTTGTGGGTGGACGGAACAGGTCTATTTCTTGGACATTATTAGTGTATTTTGTGAGCAGTCTATTAACGTTTGTTCGTTAGTTGTTAATATATGTTATATCAATTTCAATTACACCATCGTAGTTTAGCACCTGGATACAAATTTTATATGTTTCTAATATTAGGAAATGAATGGCCTCATAACTCGTATGTTTTAAAAACACACTTGTGAGTTTACTAAATTCATTTCAGTTATATTTTTAAATCATTCAATCTATTTTTTATTTATTTCTAAGTATGACGGCCTTGGTGGCCGTATTGTCAGTGCCTAAATGCACTGACCGACATTTTTGTTCTCAGGGCATTTCCTCCCTGTAGTTTTGGCCTTATCCCGGGCTTACTCGGTTGTGCTGGATGGTGAGGTTATCCGGGTGGAGATGTGGTGCGTTCCGGTTTTTTTGCTACTATTGTTGGTGTTTGTGGTTGGGTGCTGGTGTATGCGTGTTTGTGATGATGGTGATGGTGGCGATGGTGATGTGTGGATATGGGGGATGGCAGCTTGGTTGCGCCTTTGGTCGGTGA
>KB673534.1:3539153-3584766 GCA_000349145.1 Anopheles dirus
TCTCATCGAGGTGTCTGTAGTTAAAAGGGAACTGTAGGACTCAGGAAGGGCAGCACGATTTATTGCCTGTGGAGCGCTAGAATGCACTTGTAGGGAAACAAAATCGTTATAAATTTTAACAATTTTGCTCTTTGAACCTGTCGAATCATTCAATCTACTATAAGGAAAAAAATTCTCGGTGTGCGCTTCCGAGAACAGTCGAACTTCAAGATTTGAGTGATTAAAACAACTCGTACGGTTCCGCAACGTACGCCGGTGAACGAAAGTCGCTTGTGAAATATCAATTGCTTTCGAAAATGAATGTAATGAATGAATAGGAGTGATAATTATCTAAAAATGAACTCAAACACGTACGATCCGGGAGCGAACGAGTAGAATTGTTTAGCTTATTACTTTCCACAGCTGTGATGCATTTTAAATTGTTTAACGTCTTTCTGGTACGTTTATATTGCTACACAGCTGTTATGCGCTCTGAAAAGATGCTTATTGTGTTAAACATATCGCTTCTTATTCTGGTAAGCTAAGTTCAGTGTTTGATGTTTTTATTCTTCTAGGTTGTTTAATTTCTGATACTGTTTAGTGTTAATGAAAATTTTGTCCATTTTGTCATGTTTTTAAATTAAAAGAAGTGACGTAATATCGGTAAACTTGCCGATTCTTGCGGAGAGTTCATTATCACTCATTAGTACCCATTTCCACTCACTTTTAGAACATTTGACGGATGAACATCTCCTGCAATGTACGCTCCCTGGAACGTTCGAGTTTCCCCGCAATTTTTACAAACATTGTAAAATTATTTAGCATAAGATGACTGCTTCAAACGAGATTTTCGATAATTTTTTAAAGATGCTTTCGAAAAAAAGAAAAAAAATCGAAAAATTTCGAAAAAAATCTAAAAAAATAATCAACTATACTTCACTATACTTTGGATATGGTAGTACTAACTGACAAAGTACTTTTGTCAGTACTAACTGACAAAAATGTTTATAAAAAAATGGCAAAAAAGCTTCAATTTGCGTCAAAATATGCATATGTATTTAAACTACGATCAAGTAAGCCACATAGCAACGGCATGTTGAAACATAATCGGAACAGACGGTAAACACTCGGCCAATGTCAAATAAAATATTAAACTAAATCGGACCCACTTCATCATTACTCGAACGGTCCGTCTCGACAAGCTCGCCCGTCCGTCCGTTTGTGTATTGTAAACACACGTTCGCAACATTTTACGTAGATAAAATCCAATCAACGTTGACAGTTGGCCGATGTCGCCTGCCGTGCCTAATTGTGACTGCGATGATTGAACGTACGGACGAATGTTGCACCACACGCCGATTTGTCATTCTGTCCGAACCAATCGGTCCTGTGAACCGCTACCGTGAATGTTTTATTACACATACGCAGGACATATTAGACGTCTAGGTCGTCAGCGGGCAGGCACGGAGCTTCCGGGTAATAAATAAAGCTACCATCCAGGTAGACAGAAGACAGGACGCACAACACACAAACACAAAAAACGCATCCCGCCAACAATCAATTGGCCGCCACAATTAGCCCGAGCGCATACAAATGGGTGCGTGCCCGCGAACGCGGCTTGATTTCTAGTGTCAACAGCAACGTTCTACCGTGCGCGGCCGCTATTTTGTTGTAGTGACGAACGGACGACGGTGCCACCGAGCAAGCCCATTTTAATTTCATTGAAATTCACGCGCACGAACACGCAATCAGCTGTTTCTTTTGGCTCGTGCTCGGAAAGACAGATCGCGAACCAGATGCATCTTGCCTTATTCATTTCTGCGGCTGGTCGGTTGTTGCTGTGCAGCATCTTGTTGGAGTTGGAGTGACTGACGGTGGCGAAATCAGGCGAAACCTTTGCCGCGCGCCGGCTTTGGTAAATGCCATTCGAACAGCTGAGAGCGGCTCGCTTGGATCATTATCAGTGATTTTATCGTTCTCTTTGTTTGGCGACGTGATTGTTGCATGGAGAGGGCGCGCGTGCCGGCGAATGTTTGGAGTGGCTTCAGCTTTCGTAGGATAGTCAATATGGCGAATGCTTCTGCTGATTTGAGAGACGGATAGGGAGTTTTGATAGGAAGAACTCATTTGTGATATATGAGATACATGTTAAAAAATAAAACAAAAACTTGAAGTGTTGTTCTACTAAATTCTACTAATTGCTATAGTTTTCAAGATGTTTCAGGTTTTTTATTGTCCTGGGTTTGATTGCAAGTTCTTTGTCATAATGCTGAAAAAGAACCTTTCAAACTAGTGTTGGGTAACAGAGATTAAGATTCATGAATCTGAATTAGTCTTGGAATTAAATGAATGAATCATAGAAACAACGATTCATGAATCTCTAAAGATTCATGAATTTTATGAATCTCTAGAAGATTCATGAATCTCGTGAATCTCTAAAGATTAATGAATCTCATTAATCTCTGGAGATTCATTGATCTTTAGAGATTCATGAGACTCATGAATCTAAAGAGATTCATGAGATTCATGAATCTTTAGAGGTTCATTAATCTCCAAAGTTTCATGAATGAATCTGAATGAATCTTAAATGAAAGATTCATGAATCTGAATGTCGTCGCAAGATCCATAAGACACAACACTATTTCAAACTGCTTTGCTGATTCAGAACCGGTGAGATCTACAAGAGAACTATGAACATCCTGTTTCAAATTCGGTCAAAGATGTCTAGCTTTCTTTATCACCATTTCCATGTCCCCATCACTCATACCGCATATTTTGTCATAATATTTATACATTCTTCCTCATGTCATAAGTCTGGAGTCTTTAGCTACTACAACTTAGTACAACTTCATTTTCATCCATCTTTTTATGTTTCTGTTTCATTTACAAAAGTTATGTTGCAGACTTTAGTGTAAAGAAGTTTTCCAATCTATTTAAATGATTTATATAATAGTTGGTTAGATAACTTTATTTAAAAGAAACATAGCAGCATTAAATTGTATCATTTCTGTAATGAGGAAGAAGCTTCCGATGTCATAGTGATGTACATTGAGCTCTTTAGCTCTGACATTTCCTCACCGCCGCTTAAGCTCTGATCCACCAGCCTAACCTCAAAACCTGCTCATCCATAGAAGGTAACCTAGCGGCAGCAGCAACAGCAGCAGACCCGGTTGCGCCAACCGTGCGGACCATGCAAAATTAGATAAAACTGCAATTTCACTGGCCGGACGGCAGGCACAACAACGGCAGAAAAATGTCACATCGCTCGGATCGGGGCGAGTTGCGTTAGCCAAAACTCATCATTGCGGGCCGGCTTCCCGCTTCACCATCCGGCGATCCACCTGCCGCACCGTGCGAAACCACCGCAAACGCCAGCATTTATGATGGGCTGTTATGACCCCGACGAATGCAGCCGCGCTGCAATGGCTGCTGCAATCCGGCCGCCCGTGTGACTTCGGCGAGGAAGCGTGCGTTACGAACGCTCCGGTCCGGATAATAAACGGTTACTGGTAGCACACAGTATGTGAGACGCGATTGCAGCTGCATGTTGTAACGTACGAATGTAAGGTTGCTTCTGTCGACATACTTCGTTGGTAAACGAAGCTCATAAGGGACAGCTTCTGAAGGAGTAGTCGGATACTGTTCTTTTGTAAGCTTCTGTTTTTTGATACCAGTTGCTAAGTTTATGCTAAATCTTTGGTAAAGTGTTTTAAAACATAAACATCAACTTGATTGTTTTTAGTACAAGTTTTAGTACAAAACTTAAATTTACTTTATGATACAAAAATAAAGCGTTCTAAAGCTTGCATGCCTCTGAGAAAAACAGTAGTGAAAAGCATTAAAGCACGAATGTTTGTTTGTATGTGTAAAAACCTCACTATGATGTTTGTACGACCTACAAAAAAAGAACCAAAAATCCACTACCAAAAGGAAGCAAAAGAAGGAAAAATGATTAAAAAATCAAATCAAAATGTTATTGGTCCCACCCGTTCTCGGTCGTTTTCAACGCAATGTTGTTCTAGGCATTTTAGGTTTGTACAATTTTCGTTATCTGGCGGAAGTAAACGTTAGGTTGCAGAACTAGAATCGGCCAAAAAAAATCAGCCCACGGAAATAGATACGTAGTCCTATCTATATAGTGAGGTTTATTTTCGATTGTTTTTTTACTTTTTTTTTTGTTGAAATTTATTTAACTACAATTTTAATCAATTTTTGTCTCTCGAATTCCTTTCTTTCTCCATCCTTTACAAATTGGAAAAACATTTTTTTTTTATTGAAACGTTCTATTTCATTGCTTTAGCTATATCCAGCATTCATACTCCACAACACTAAAAAAACATTTTTTTCAAGATTTTGGAACGTTTTTTGACATTTTTTTACTTTCTGTCGGCTTTATTACATAACTTTACATAACTTTTCTATAAGCCTCACAGTTTTCAGCGCAATTTTTAATCTTCGATTCGATCCATATCTTGATCCTTTTATATCCATATCTTCTTCAAACTTCATGATTACTAAGTTTTACGCTTCCGGAAAAGGATTTGCAATTACTTGGTTAGTTCGCATGGAAATTGCATCCGTCACTAAATGACACATCCCGACGGTAGTTCTCTGTTAGTATCATGCAAAGCTCCAATGCAAAGCTCAAAAATGTAGGTTATTCTTTCTTGGGGCGGGTTAGTTAGGATGTTTTGCTCCTGTACTTAAAGTCCTAGCCATATTTCGAGTCAAACACACTAATCCTTCGCTAACTACCTGCTCTACCGTCTACGGTCGTGAATCCCCGTGAGGATGTGTTTATTCGGGCGAAAGCGCACACGGCAGGAAACAACGAGAAGAGAAACAATAACACCATCCCGGAAACCGGATTGCGGCCGGGGAAAAGCAAGAGGGGAAGTGCTCGGGACGACTTTTCTTACCGCGCACGCTTCCCGGTGTCACTCATGCGAGTGCCATTAGAATACTTTCGAGCGCATAAAAGCCCGCCACAACTTTTGTGCCACATTTGTGCCATCTTTTGTGGGTTCTTTTACACCGTGTTTTTTCCTCCATTTTTTTTTTGTTGCTTTGTCATATTTTTCGACGAGATGGAAATTATTTTCCTCCACATCCATCCATCATCCGTTCTGAGTTGTTTTTTTATTTGGTTCCTCTTTTTTGTTTTTTGTTTGCTTCGTCCTCTTCATACAGTTACAGTGTTTGTCTTGCGAGTTTTTAAATTCAAACAATAAGACGGATAACGCACGTTTGTTCAAGTCATTTTTTGTTGTATGTTAGAATCGGTATTCTTCGAATTAACTCGTGAGTCAAAACAATTGATTATTTTTAGCGAGTAAGTCACACAACAAGTTCGAATGTTTAGGATGCGAATTGCTTTTTACGACAGCAAAACTTTGTCCGCGGATGTGTAGATTATGTTATTTGTGTTGGTGTTCAGATGGATCTGATGGCGCACTCCGCGTTAATACGAGCAGCTAAGAATTGAGCGATTAGAGGATGTTCTGAGAAAGTTTTTTTTCAGGATAATGTTTAATAAGGCTTCAACAGTCCATCAGTGCGGACCGTTCTTCCCACCACACTAGGTGTATTTTGTTCAGACAGTTTTCTTTAGAAGAGATTGTACTGCAACTTCAGCACTCGGTCATTTGCTTACTGAATCGGATTTGAATCGGTCATTTGCTTACTGTCTGACAGTAAGCAAATGACCGATTCTAATAGGTTTAAATAATCAAGTGGACTTGAGCAATGCAATTTTTAGATTAAGACCTATTAAAGATTAATTGTACGTTGACCTAGCGTCTGTTCAAGATATGTATACTAGAAGCGTTCCTAGGAATTCTCATTTTTTAATTCTATATCGTATATTATTTTTAATATAAATTTCAAATTGTAAATTTGTAAGCTGCATTTGAATTTTGAAATTAATCCGATTCCAAGCAACCAACCAAAAACGTTAAAAGTAAGTCAAATATGGATAATCACTCTGCTCAAAATAAACTATCATGTCCAATTTTGGACGTCAATTTTTCCAGCTTACAGACAGACAGACACAGACATCCCGGGATCGTGAGATGGGAAAATTTTCATTCCGCTATAATTTTCTCAAATATTTCGTCTATTTTAGGAGATTCGTACTTGACGATGTTGAATTATATTTTCCTCTGCAATGGTACCGAGAAGCCATATTTTTTTGCAACAATACAGTCATGCCAGTCATGAAGGACTTCCTAATGCCAATCGGCATGAGGAAAAAAAATAGGAAAACAATTAATCGGCTAAGGAATCCACGGGGAAATCAATCCCCCACTGAATAGGGGCAACTTGTTTGAGATTTCCCTTACAGCCTTTCGCGATTCCATAGAGTTTGTATTTGTGGAAAATTATGTTCAATGTTTATTGGAAAACAAAGCGCACATCCCAAATATAGGAAAAGTACTAAAACTTTGTTCCTCTCTCAAGCAGTTTTCAGTGCTTCACGATCTAGAACATTCTCACCTTCACAGAGGATGTACTCTACTCCTTAAAGCTTAAGTTCACACGACGCGGCAGAACAAACCCGCCTCGGTACGTTTCCGAATGGTAAAAGTTACGTTGCTACTGTACCTCATCCTGCGCGCATCCAACCGTATCCTAAAATCCCCTAAAACCTAATTAACGACCACCCTGGAGGATCGCACGCAACGGCAAAAGTAGGGCAACCGGATGCCGCCCAAAACGATCCCCCTCCCGAGGGCCCCACCCCACCCACTCGCCACGGGCAACGGCGCGAAAACATCAAACAGCTTCCGGGCGCAGCATCCGTCACTTCGCTCGCGCGGGAAACGGTCGGGACTTTTATTCGCTACATCGCTATTGCTGTAAATTATTTCAACCGATTAAAATCCTCTTCAATTTTGCTTTCGCCTCACTTTGGCCCCCTGCCCACCTGCTCGCACCTACCTGCCGTTCTGGGCGGTCGTTATCTCGCATTCGTTAGCGCCGTATCGTGTGTAATGTTCCCCCCAGTGGGTGTGGGTGCTGGGAACTTCAAAAAACCCACAAAATCTGTACCACAAGCCGGTTGGGGGTGGGCCAAGCTTCTTCCAGCCATCGGAAGCGGGATCCTTGTTGCCTTGTGCGACTTTCCCCGCACGCCGTGTAAGGCTTGTGTCGTCGTTTGACAAATTTAAATTGCATTGTAGGCTTCGAAATTCGGGCTCCGCCGCCCTTGGCATCTGCGCGACGTGTCATTGCCCTTCACGGGCGCGGAAACACATGCCCGGTGCTTGGGCACTTTTCCCTGGGCGTACTTATGCTGGCAAACGGGCGGGATGGTTGCCGTCGAATAATGACACCCTAAATACCACCCCCTTTCCGAGGGCCGAAGGTGCGAGAAGCAGCGGAGTGCTTAAGAACACGGCCGTCGGTGTTCTTAGCACCGTGATGGAGGTGCGTTCGAATCGATACGTTCCTTTAGGAGTGTTTTTTAACGATTTGCAAATGTGTTCGTAGAATTTTATACTGATATGCTCATTATCATTACTTTAAAATCTCAACTTTCGCTTTGTAATTATTCTTCTTGATGGAAAATTTGGGATAAACTAAATGGGATAAAACCTCAGATCAAAAATTTCACTTTTTGAAAATAATAAATCAAATGAATGCATACATATTAATGTTATTTTTTGAATTTTAAAATAACCATATTTTACAAAGATGCATGTCAATTAAAATATAGTTAGAAATTATAACAATCTGATTTGGAACTTATTATTTATTCTTATAATTTGATATTATCGATATATTATGTATAACAGAGTAGAGATTCTCCTGTTAACATTTCAAATACTTACTCTTTAGCCCTGAGCTATCCGTAATATTTAGATTGATTGCCTTAATCCTTCCACTGATGATCAGATTTAGAAAAATTAAAACCAGTTGCTCATACCCGAAATGTCAATTTTCATTTTTGTTATTTATTTATATGTTCTCATTTAAACAGTCGATAAAAAACTCTCCGCAAATCGTTAGTTTCGTTATTAGATTAAATTTTAAAGCTTTTCTAATCATTCTTCGTTCTCAACCCAACTGTGATCGTATTTCAAACTGTAAGAAAGGAATTATAGCAGACGGAACAGTGTGCAAAATGACCGCCACTTCAGGGTGACAGAACTGTCATTAGGATGACAGCTGTTTGAGAGAAAGAGACAGTAGCAAGGTAACGGCCGAACGGGTGACACCGTTAAAGTTTTGATTTGTACACTATATGGTATCACCTCGCATTTCGGTTACTTCTTTTTCTTCTTCGTCTGTGTGGCTATGCTTAGGTTGATCAGGTGAATCCAGCTTCCTGCGGCCTTTACCAGGTAATCCATAAGATAGAGCCACGAAATTAGAGACTGGCAGCTAAGGCCATATGTCCCATGCATTTCGGTCACAGACACTTATCAATGCATACGCAAAAAAAAAACAAAACAAAACAGAAAAAAACACTCACTCGTTTCCGCACCGACATTCGCATGATCCTCCGTCGCGATGCCATCATAAATGCTACCGGCGTACCGGTCTGAAATGTGACGCCACGGTTAGCGGGAAGGCAAGGCAGCGTGACAGCGATTGTGATGGAACGGAGGCTGAAAAACCAGGAAATCTTACCGCCATTCGTAACATCACGTACGTTTTGGGACGCGGGATCGCGAACGACAAATGGTGGGACCGACCGAAGAAGCGGAGGTGTTCGATGCTCGCCCTACCGGTATGTTCTACCGGTAGGTGTTCACACACACACACGCACACATCATCGAACGTGTGCCGACCACCGACGCAGACATTCCGGGACACTTGCCAGGCTCACGTACTTCCCGCACACGGATGATCTGTCGGCGGGCGTATCCGTTACCTGAAGGGCAACATTTGCATTCGCGCGCGCATTCGCTAGCGGCAACTGTTAAAGACCTTCAGCTGGCCCATAAACTTCCAGTGTATGAGGAATGGCAATCGGTTCTCAAAAAAGTTATCCATCCTGATTTTAATACCCCCAACGCGCGCAATAAGGTGCATAATATTCCGATATCGGAAGCGGAAAGCCCCATTCGAGAGCTCACACTTAGCGCCACCAGATGCAATTAGCACGTCTTACGCCCTTGTACGCGCAAAACGCTTCGGTTTAGGTTCGCTTGGCAGCATTACACGGGGCGGCACGATGACCCATTATGCTCGGAAACAAAGCAGCATACTTGACCACGACCAGCCGGACGGGGCGGACAGCGAAAGTGAACGATGCCTGGCCGTCCATGCGCAACGCGATGAAAAGTGAGTGTGTTTTGTGAGGGCCGCGATTAAAACGCGCGCTCGGTGCGTGTAAAAAAGCTCTCAATCGTCCGGCTGCCAGACAGGGGTGGATGCATGGGCGAAGGAAAGGTTATTGTTTCAACTTAATCTCGGCCTAAACGCATGGAAGTTCATTGCACTTGCAGATAAGATTTATGCATATATTCGATTTACTGCATTATCAAATGGATTTTCAATGGTTTTTTGATGATACTGAAAAATTAATTTCATTCTTGTTCCTTCTGTTACTTTCAGATTTGCTGCATTACAACACCGGACCACTTTTTTGTATGCCCTATGTAAGTATTGTGAGGATAATTATTTATTTTTTGAGCATCTTCAGTTACTTTTCATGCTGAAATATTATGGATTTTAATTCTTACTACATTCAGATATTATTAGGAAATTGATACGTTGTATCATCTACGAGTAGAGCTTTACGGTGAAATCTTTATGGTTTGGATTTATTATACAAAATCAACACCAAGAGCAACCTGAACCTGTAAAACTGAAAAATGTGCACAAAAAACATTAACTCTATAATTAGTTAAAAACCCAAACACACCCGCCTTCAAGTAACTTATCATTTCATTGTTTTAACGAGCCGCTACGCTATCTCCCATAGTGAAACATTGCATACCCACCAGGCGCAATCGAAGTAGCAATGTTCGCCGGTATTATCGGTGCCACCAAGTGCGTTGTAAATCGTTTACGATGCTTCGTTCATATAGTGGAGATTATCGTTTTCAATCAAGATAGTCAAGCACACGTTTGAAGGAGAGTTCTATTAGCATCTACCGAGAGTGTGTTCACTAAGCAAAGTCACGACCACTGGTCAGCCCACTGTGCAAGTGATGTGGATTGCATACATCGCAAAGCTTCGGGCACGGTGATCGATTACGAACATTTAAAATTCATTGGAATTGGTGTTGAAACGTAACAGTTAGGGTTTTATAGAGCCTTTTGATTTGTTTGAACGATATTTTGACTTCTTTCTTAGACGGCGTACAAGACAATAAATTTTAATATACAATAAATTTTAAAAACAAAATAATGTCCTCAAAGACTGTTTCCTAGAAGTAATTACAAATTCCTTCAAGTAATTCTTCCAGGTTGTCTTGCAGTCACACTAATGGTTGTTCCAGCTCGTTTTATTGTAACAATCATGCGAGTATCTCGCAATTACCTAACCCATCCGCTAACGACGCAAAACGGTACGATTCGTCCAAAGTCGTCTGCGGCATGCAATCGATCCGGAGCTCCAAAGAAACCCGATACAATATGCATCATGCCCCGGCCCCGCTTACCGAACCCTGGGAGTCGAAATCGACTGTCCGCATATCGTGAACGGCCAATGAAGTGTTCAGAACAACAGAGGGCGCACCGTCTGCAGCGGACATCGTTCCTGGAAGCGGAACTTCCCAGGCGAGTGAAGTTCTTATTCTGCGGGTTGAACGCAAAACCGATGATTGCGCAATCGAACTCGCCCGCGGCCCCTCCGGGCCGCAGCCAGCTCACCGCCAACATCGCCGGCGCCGGCGGCTGGAGAGAATTAAATTATTCAACGGGAGAGCACGGGAGCGAACCGCATCCGCCGCGACCGCTGCGTGGATGCTTGGGGAGGCGCAATAGGAACGTCTAGCTTCTCACAGGCACGTTGCATCGTGCCTCATCTGATGCAACTTTCGACGATTATTGGCACTATTTGTGTGTCCCGGGTTGTTCGGAAAACAACAAGACGAATTGCGACGCATTCCAACGGGTGGGTGAAGATGTATGTCCACGTGCTGGGACGTGTCAGGGATAAGCTTTCTGCGCTGTGGTACAGGCGTACCTTCCTGTGTGGACCTGGGACAGGTTGATTGACGATTATGATGCATTAAAAATATATCACCGGCCGCTTGTCACGGTGGGGAATGCACTAATTCGTGCCGGCTAATAAATAGTGCACGCAAGTCTAGCCCCTAACCTAATCCAATAAACTATGTCATCAACCCAGTTTCACTAATCATCCGATTATGCTGTTTAAACCGCGCCAACTTTCCGGGAGTCCGGCGTACTGTTGAACATGGTCCGTGCCGTGGACGGCATTAGTCGACCTACCAGTGGCAAACCGGACTCCGTCATTCTATTAAAAGTTTGCTAAAACCTGCACTCTGCCCCCGCCCAGCCCGGTCCGGAAGTCAGAAACTAGTGGCCGAAGCGTTCAAATTTCCGCCGCACGCTTGCGCCGACGGCAAACTTGATATTCCGTGGTCATAGCGCTTCCGGACGGTCCCGGGCGCTGTTTGCACTGCACGATTGCATCTGCAGCGTGGCCGCGAGGGGAGACATGCGCTAGGCACCGTCGTTGAGACCACCCCGCTTCGATTAGCCTAATTGTTATTCAATTTAATCACCTCCGCGCGCTCTCTCGCGAATGCCAATGAATTGTAGCGACCCCAAAACGGAGCGTGGTTCGTTGCGAGGTCGATAACACGCTTATCGTCCACGCCCAAACCCGCAGGCTTTTTGCGGTGGGCTCTCGCCCGAATGGAATATCTAAAATTCCTATCGCCTTTTTGCATTTGTCCATCCCATCCGTCAGCTCCCGGTGCGGGTTTGATTGATGGTGGTCGAAGGTGGTGGCTTTAGTTTGCATAAAGCAAACCAGCGACGCGTGCCCACCATTAAATGCCACCCACCGAAACCGCGGTGATGGAGATTCCACGTGGCGGAATGCTTGGAATTGCATTGCCGCGGGAGCAGTAGAACCGGAGGAAGCATTCAGAACCGATGTTCAAATCATTTCACACGGGGCCAGAAGTTGGACCTGCTCGGAACCTAATCCAAACCTGGCGGACGTCCTATCGATCATCGTCGCCCCCCAAAACAGATGACTCCTCTACCGGAGAGCACACAATTTTAACGCAATTCACCACAACTTCATGTGCGACGGTCGAAAAACGAGCCTTTGCCTGCGGGCCCCAGCCTGGGACGCTCTATTTCGGAGAGGAGCAAAATTGAATTATTAACTGCGGCGGAGCTTCCGCCGACCGGTCGTCCCCGACGCCGTAATTAAAGCGATACCGCCGGCACACGGGGAAAAGTTAACGCACTCCCGGAGCAGTTTGTTCCGCTTCCGGTACCGCCGCGATGCACACGCGCCGTGACCTTCCAGCAAACTTTGCGGCACACGAAACCTGTTCCGGCACCGAAACGATCCGAAACGCCGAATGCAATTGGTAAACGGGATGGCCACCGGTTTGTTGGGAAACTTTTGTCCCTCCGAACGCTGCAGACGGTACGGCCGTTCGTAGGTGTGCATGGTGTAGGTTAGGAAAAAGTAGCTAAATGCAATAGTTTTTCAACATTGCCGGGGGTTCGAGCCGGAACGAAACACAATTCTTCTGCTTCGCACTCCCGAGGTCACTCTCGAGATAAACTAGAGTTGGACAGTTTCTGTTTGTGGACTGTTGTGGCGAACAGAGAACTTTAACTGCATTAGAAATTAAGCACCAAACAATGGACATACGGTGGCATTGGACATCGGACAGTAACAGCAGGAAATTTATCACTGAAACTTCCTTCGAAACCAGTATACGCTTTGTGGATGTACTGAAGAGTCTCCACTGCAAACGGGATGCCCGGTGGTTTAGGGAAGATGCAACTCTAGTAGCACCGAAAATGAGGTTGTTATATCTTGTATATCTAGGCTATATTCCAATTCAATCTCTAGAAAAGATAGTCTTCAATCAAATATTACTATAAACTAGCTGAATCTAGAGATCGATCTCTAGAGCAGCTTTAGTATGCGATCTTGGTGTTTATTTAGACAGTAGGATGACTTTCCAAATCAAGTTCAAATCAAGCTAGAAATCCATAGACTCTTTGTTTTAAATGTTCTTATCACTTTCATTAGACTAATACAACTTCATGTTCATTTCGCACAAGCTGCTAAGCCCAATTTCGACCCAATTTTGTAAGTTGTAGTCGGATGTTGCAATGAAATATGGTCCGAACGATCAGATAACGATCAAGATTTGAAATTGACGTTGTTTACTACTTCAACATCCTTCGTCACTGCTACTGTCCCCTGCAACGCAACATCCGCCGGAAAAAAAGCAGATAACTTTAACCTACTCCACACGATCCAAAGATCCGTCCGTAGGTGATACTGATCGTGCAGTATCACGCTCTCTCTCTCTCCTGCTTGTGATCGTATGGATTTCGCCTGCGTTTCGAAACGCAAGCAGCGAAGAGAAAGACCAAGAAGCTGAAGGTTATCAACAACGTTCCCACAAACCCGGCTTCAAGTGCGAATTATGATCTTCGACTCTTTCGAAACAATAGCCTTGGCCGTGTATCGGGCACTCGCGGGCCCGCCGTTCGCTGCACGACTGGGCAGGTAAAGGTTATCCTCGAAATAGCGAGAAAAAAGCACACGGTCGGTTGGACATCGTTCCAACAACCACTTCAACCACTGCTTCTTTCCGACCGAAGACGCGCGTCTCGATGGTTTACGATCGAGTGGTACGTACCATTCGGTTGAAATGCTGAACAAACGAAACACAACAGACACGGTACGTTTTTTTGTAATGTTTGCTTAATATTGAGAGACAAAAAATATGCTTTTATTTTCATCCATAAATCGACGAATCTTGCGGTTAATAACACACTCCGTGCGCACCGTGCGGTGCGCCGGAATGACGCTTCACAGCATCCCTTAAACGCTACACTACTTCTCGACCACGTGGGCCCTTGACTTCTGAGCTTAAATTCGACAGGTTCATATTACGTGGCACGTGGAAGGGAGGGGGCGAGCCGGCGACGGCTATCCGCTGCAGGCGAGCCCGTCACGCTCGAAGGACGAGTCCAGCTCGAAGAACTTCTCTTTGATCTCGCGCAAGCTGTAGGCGTGGAAGTCGCGCTCGCGCGACGGCTGGCACTCTTTGGTGTCCCGCCGGTGGTCCGGCCCGCGCAGGATGCGGTCGCGCGTGTGGCGCAGCTGCTGGTGGACGCGCCGGCTCGTCGGCATCAGCTGGCGGGCGAGATCGAGCGCGGTGTCCGCGTGCCGCAGCGCCATGTCGAAGCGGCCGGTCGTGTGCGAGCGCAGATAGAGACAGTGCGCCAGGTAGCCCTCGAGGACGACGGCGTGCGGGCTGAGCAGCCCGTAGACGCGCCCGGTGATGTCGAGACACTCCGCGAACGCGGTGATCGCGGGCAGGATCGCGTTCATGCGCAGCAGCACGAACCCGTACTGCTGAAGGACGTCCGCGTACCGGCGATCGAGACTTCCGTACTCGGTGCGGGCCCGCTGCACCGCCTGGCTGATCAGCATGTTGCCGAGGTCGTGGCGCTCCTTCGCGACGCAGAACAGCGCGATCAGCTGCAGCACGTCGATGACGTCACCGTTGGCGGGCGCGTCACCGTCGCCGGCGGAGGCGAGCGCACGCAACGCCCACAGATGGCAGCGCTCGTAGTCCTGCTGCACGTGGTAGTAGTAGCTGCCGAGCTGCAGGTACGCCTTGACTAGAGGGAGCGGTGGACGGGCGGCGCGGCTGCTGCCACCCGGCACCGTCTCGGCCGTGCCGACGGCGGCGAGCAACCGTTCGACGGTGCGTGCGCTCGCGCCGGTCATGCAGGCCCCGATCTGGGCGCGCAACAGCCGCACCAGACACTCCATCTGCAGCGGCCGGCCCGGTTCGGGAAGCAGTGCGATCAGTTCCTGCGTCAGCGCCAGCACCTCCGCCCCACACCGACACCAGCCCGCCTCGTGCAGATAGTCGCCGAAGCGCAATGACTCCAGCACCCGTGCCCGGATGCGCGACCGTTCGTCCTCCGCGTTGTTGCACAACGCCCACAGGCGCAGCTCGCTGCGCAACATATCACAGTAGTTGCTGGCCAGATCGCGCAGGACCGCCGGCCGACCCTGGGCGCGGGTAGCCTCCCGCAGGCACTTCTCCAGCGTATCGTAGTCCGGCGCGTACCCGTTGAACAGCTTCATGAACAGCACCGGATCGGTCAGCTCATCGCGCAGCAGATCGCGCAGCTCCGGGTGGCTGCACATGCTGTCCAGGATGGGCGTCAGCAGCGGCGCAGGTAGAAACTGCAGCTGCATTATGCGTCCCTCGCTGTCGGCCGGCCGCTGCTTCGTCCTACGCACACTCTCCACGAACGCCCGGACGCACGACTGCTGCAGGGAGGGCGAATTTTCCGGCACGATGCGGATGCCACTGAACCGGGCCTTGTGCATCGTTTGAAACAGTTCCGAAATCATTTTGGCCGCTTTCGGTGCTGGGGTTGCTGTTTGTTTTTTGCTTTCCACTAACTAAACCGCGACGGTTGACATGTAAACACACAAACTTCACTCCTTATGACAGTTCTACTACACTTTCGCTTTCTCGCTCTCTCTCTTTCTTCAGCACAAGTAACAAGATCACTCACGGTGTGCGAGATTTTTCGCTTTTTTCGCTTCTCGTTCGCGACAAACGCAGCGGATACTGCGACATTCAGCTTTGGATATTCCACGAACAACTGCCCTTTGAGTACTACCCAACTACGCTTTATACGGACGCTTTGTCCCACGATCATCCCGCGATCTTACCCACACATACGCGCAGTGGGGTTGTTTACAAAAAGCTGTCCAGCAACAAGTCGCGCGAACTCCCATGCCGGTGACGCGCCTCCTCGCCCTATCTCGCTCTCTCCCTCTCTCTATCCCGCACGATCGCGCCCTCGCTCTCGCAGCCTGGTGTGAAGATCAACCGATCGCTTTTGCTACCTGCGCGACTCCGTGTAAACAACTGGCGCGCACACGCACACCACCACCGCCAGCTGTGTCGCGACACACGCATATTGGCGCCTCGTGGACGATACCTCTCTACACACACACACAAGCACGCTCGCTCACGATCGTTCCACTGTCCACTTTGTGTGGTTGTGTGCGGTTGTAGGTTAGGATGGACGCAACCCAATTGTTGTTCCGCTCCCTTTTCGCCTGTGTGGGTGTGCGTGAGACAATAGTGTGGAATTTTTCGGAATCGAATCGTCGAAATCGGTAAACAACCCAGACCCCATGCCGGGGAGGGTCAAAGCACCGCGTTTTTTTTTGCCCGCAGGCGCCCATGGCCGTGACTTATTTCGGATGATAAAATCGCACGTCGGGGTGTGCTGCTGGTGCTGTCGGATTTATCTAATGGTGGTTTTAGTGCGCGGCTCCGACAAAATGCACCGTCATTGCGTGGTCGGGCCATTGCGTAGCGGGCCCGACCAGCCTTCCGTAAACACTCCCTGCAACTCTCTATTTCCTGTCGGGCGAAATTCCAGTGAAAGTGACAGTTTTTTTCTGCGGTAGTTTGTTACGCGTTTCTGTTGAGCAATCGAAACAATCGTAGTAGGTTTGGATTGAAGATCTAAGCAAACATATGTTTAACAGAAAATTTCATCTGCTAAGTTTCTCCTTGTTTGCTATTGGTTGTTGTATAAAACCATTAGGATTGTCTTCAAAATATTGGCTCTCAGGTTTCGTTATCGTTGCACATGTTTTCAGATGATTTATGATCTCACTGGAAGCGTTAAACCGTCAAAACGTCCGTTGTGATACTTCCCGAGGACAATGACACTGTAAATCGATCAAAATCAAGCTCAATTTTGGCCGGACTACCCCCAAAAGAGCGCAATAAAATGTGTCACAGCCGTGCAGTATCCACCTTTTGGGGTCACTTTCACATAACCTCAATAAACAGGGTGACATTGAACTGCGCACCGCAGTTCTCCTGCCGTTTCGATCATTATTATTTATTATTGAATGTTGATTCCTCCAGTTTTGAAAGCACCCCATAATGATCTAGTAAACAAAAACAAACCCGAAAAAATGTTTTTCAAAGCCCCCATAATTGCTAACTTTGTTTACCCATATTTCCCGTGAATGATTACGCTTTTTTGTTTTTCGTTCGTTTTTTGTCCTATTTCAGACACAAAAATAACACCAAGCCGTAAGCCACGGTTTTGCGCCGAAGAGGTTCGCATTTTACTTGCTCCCTTCACCTGGTTCCGGTCGCGAGAAGCGAGCCACCCGCGCAGTACGAAACACCATTTACTCGATCGTGCCGGCAAAAGCTGCGTCATGGCCGAAAATGGTTCGAAAACAAAGCAACACAGTAGAGCACACGAAGAAAAAAAAACGTAAACAAAACAAACGCCAAAGTCGCGCGGGCGAGAGAACGCAAAAAGCGAACCAGTTCGAACCGGAACGGGCGCTTACAGGGCGTTTGGTCCGAGACGCCACGCAAAGCCGCCAGCCGGCCACGTGGGTTCGTGTGATTAATTGATTGAAAATCGTGCCAGTCGCGGCGGCCGGGGTTTGGGTGGAAAACAATGGCTGCAGGTGGAACAGAGACGGAAAAGCACAGACGATCGGTGGAGCCAGCTTCGGTGTCTCATCACCGCGTGGCGCTGGCAAAGATCGCGTGCTATCCGGTTCTTGGTGTGCCCACTATCGGACGAAAGCTGAGGCGGAGGGAGAGTGGGTTTTTTCCGCTCCGATAAGTTCGCCCCAGGACGGCAAGAACATGACGACACATTGGCCGATCGTGGCATCAGGCGATAAAAGGCAAACTCGGTCGCTAGAACTTGTTCTCGCTCCACGTGATACGGCCGGGAAGATGCGGTGCGCGGTGCGCTGTTCGCCACCTTCGACATGACCACCGCGGTGCAGCAGCTAAGTGCATTTCTAACCCGGTTCCGGAGTCGTGAAGACTCTCGAGGGGAGCGGGAGCAGCCGGGTAAGTCCATGTAACTGACCGGTTTCGCTAGACCTGCTGCACCATTTATCAACCGGTGCTAGGTTAGGAGGCGAGCACGGGTACGAGAGCGCACGATCTGAGCTCCGAGACGGCAAAGAGACATTCATCCACTCGACGGCGAAACAGTTCTTCTACATTGGAGCTCGCATCGGTGACGTCATGGAGGTGTTGGCTGAATGCCTCGGATGTTAGAAGCGAGGTGGGCTTAGCATTAGCATCCAAACGGTAACGGTAAATGTACCGGACGAGCTATGCGATAGGCCGACGCCATTCGGAGGTCCTCCATCTGAGGAAGTTTGGAGAGGTGCTCGCAGTCTAGCTGGTTCGGAACGTCTTCCGCCAATTATCGAGGCACAATGGCTGCATAAAAAGTGTTCCAACGGGTAATTTATGCGTTAGACGGTGGGCCAAAGGCATGTGTAATGAATCTAGTTTGCGATATTGAACAGTGAATGTTAATGACACTAGTAGAACAGCATGTGAACCTTCTACAAATATTGTTATTATTAACGTAACAAGTATCGAACTGTATCGACTTCACAAGTAATTTCTTCATTACATAAAACAGAAGAGAATCTAATCTTCCGATCATCGTGCGTCTACCGTACCATTTATGGGCACGACTGTTGCCTCGAGAGTCTCAGATCCTCGACTCGACTTCAAGCACCTACAGACCAACAATCGTTAACGATGACGCATGAGGCAGCATACGTCGAACAAGTGACAATAGACACTCCGCCAATGCGCGCTTAGAACCGTGTACCCCGCGATGACGGTAGTCACGACGTCGAAGGTTAAGACCGACCGGGAGCAAACAATGACGTGCTCACGGAGGAAGCGTAGGCACATTATCGCTGATGGCCTTCGCTGATTCTGCGCCGGCTAAGCAACCAGGAATTGGAACGATGCCTTCAGTGGTGCGGTTCGTGAGTGGAATATTAACAACCGCGTTGTTGCGCGTTGCCGTTGTTCCCTTGTTCGATGAGCCGCGTGGAGGAGCTGTGATGCTGATTTATGGACGTCGATCGAGCCTTTGCACGATCGTTTGATGGTAGTGTGCGCGGGTTTTTTGGTATGGTAGAGTGTTACTTGTGCTTCTTTCCGAGCTACCCACAGGGTGATTCTGTTCTTCGCTTGTACTGAAAACTGCGTCTCTATCATGTGCTTATTGACGTTACAAGCGTTACGAATCCCACATGTTTGGATAAATTCCAACCCCAAAAAGGATAGATCAATCCTCGCCTGTTCCTCTCCATCTCCAGCATCTTCTGCCTGCAAATGGAAGTGCCACCGTTTCCGCATTGTTCCACAACACAATGTAGCAATCCTTCACCGGCGTGTCTGCGAACTCCACGTGGTTTCGCGCGGATCGCTTGTAATCGAACAGAAACTGGTTCTGGCGCCATCGGCCACCCGAGCGAGCAATGGATAAATGGAATTACATCAGCCAATCCAGGATTTAACCGGTTCGACAATGGCACCAAGTTTCGGTTGCGCCGCGATTACATTAACCAAGGTTAGGTATGGTAAAACCCACGTCCTCCGCTCCAAGGGTGCCTCTGGTAGTGTATTTGAATTTTAGATCAATAACAAATCTATATGGTTAGGTTTAGATTAATAGGTTCGCGTGAGTAGCCAAAGCCAAGTCACTGGGAGGGGGCACCACAAATTGAAGGCTTCCAGCGGCAGGAATGTGTGTGATTATGCATGCCATTTTCTTTATGGGTCGTAAACGAGGTGAGAGTAAGTATCACCATTTGATATCGACGTTTAGAGCAGCCTAATGAGGCTGACCCGCTGTCAGCAAGGGGTGTTAATTTGTACCGCCGTTCAAACAGGTTGCAAGCGTGATCCTTTTAACTGCGGATCATGCCGATATCTGGAGGATATATCTGGTGCACTTTGAAATCTGTAGCGGTTGTAACGACCTTGAGTTATTAGTATTAATATTTGCTTTTATTTCGCCTAATATCTATCGCAAAGATCGAAAGACATGCACTCTTCTGGAATGATCTGTTTCATCCTACACGACCCTCAGTATTTTTCCTCGATTGCTCGCGTCAGACGACCCAAAAACAGCATGTGCGCCGCCTCGTTCCACCGGAACCAGTTTCCCGACCTGGTCGACAAATCATTGACCTTTCGGCAGGATCGGGACTAGATAAAAGCGTAATTGTGAAAATAGGCCTACGTGCCGTCCGGCACATCATGCGGCGCTGGGTCACGTAATTGGCCGTCCAGGTAGGCTGCCAAACCAGTTCCGGTTCACATCCCGGTTCCTGTTTTTCAACCAAGTTTGGCAGAATTTCGGCCCCGGCATGCAAAACCGAAAAGCAAACGACATATAACGACCATTGCAAATCAATTAGCCACCGTGCGGGCGTACGTGACCCGGACTGTGTGCGTGCAAGCAAACGTCCGAACGCTGCTAATCTAATCAGCGGTGGCGGATGACGGGTTGGTAAATTTGGCCAGCTTCAACTGTGTCCACGCGAAGTGGGCGATCTAGGATTGTATGTTCGCGTTGCCGCGTTTTAATCCGTTTCTTTCCGTCCTTTCGTTGCAGGTACTTCAGCGTTGAATGAATTACCACGGGATAGATCCACAGCCCAGCGCTCCTCGCATCAACGGCAATTCGGCAACCCACGGCGCTCCCGGACGCTTTGTGTGATTTAATAGACCGGCACCGGTAGCACCGCGTCGTGAACGACCCCAACCCAGCCGACCAAACTTACCGGGCAACCGTCCCCCCACGGCAGGTCCTTGCGCAGGCCTGTACGGCGATGGCGATGGCTTCCGACCGCGCTCGGTTTCTGCCGCTTCTGCTGGCGGTCGCACTGCTCGGCGATGTTGGCCAAGCGGCCGACCCCGTGGGTAAGTCAATTGCTTACTTCGTTAAATATTTATTATCCACACTCAGCAGCCACACCGTGCGCAAGACCCTGCTGCTCCAGCTCCAGCGCTGCCCTCGGCGGCGAATCAATCCAAAATTAGCAATTTCCGGCTTTTTCCGTGCGGTCCCGGGAGTACACCGGAACACTGCATCCCAGGGCGGGCGTCACAAAGTTTGATGGAACCGCGAGATAACTCGAAAGCGCCCCGAGCGTTCGCCATGAACGCGGTGACAAATGGGTCGGCACCGGAAGTTCGATACACGCCGGCGGAGAAAGCCTCTCGGACATTGTGGAGTTAATAGGACGAGATAAAGGGAGTCTCGCTTGGCTCCGCTCCAAGGCGGGTGGACGAATTTATAAAATGATCCTGATTTTAATCTCTTGTCGGCTCTTGATTGGCTCGCGAAAATTCACTTTCATCATAATCACATTACCCGGTCCGGGCTCTGCCGTGACCGGTGCTGGAGATAAGCTGGGTCACGGTTTGGCGAATCGGATCTTTTGCTGCCCAGAACTGCTGCACCTGTTGAGAACGGGGTGCTTACAGCTACAGGCACACGTGGGGTGGTATTTGATTCTTATCGATAGATGAAAGAGATTGGTTCTTTCTTGTCAACTACACAATGCGAGTACGACCATTATCATTTGGGAGCGATTTGTCACGGAGAAGACTTGCATAAGAGATGCTTCCCAATGGCAATCTACACGGTCCAACTCCAAGCAGATAGAGTATGTACAATACTAGCGTGTTTCAAACTTTCTCAATTAACAAAACACTCATTTAGCTAAGTTAAACTTTCCAAACGTAAGCAGCTCAAGCCTTTCCATATTAAAGCCTATTTTTTTCCACCCAACTTCAGCCAATCGTCTCCGGGACAACCTGGGACGCTTGCCTTTCCGGGTCATAAAAAATACCACGCGCCCTCGCTAGTCCCGGTAACCACGCTAACCGCGACTTACGACCAAAACATCCTGGCCCTCCGCTCCCGGTACTATGCCAATCAAAACGTCGCTCAACCGCTGGAACTGGCGCACGGAAGGCGCATCCCCCCGTCGGTCGGTCGGCGAAAGTTTGTCGGTTTACAACGCAATCATTAAGCTCCCGCGGTTTGAAACTTCGATGGAGAAGAGGTGTGTGTGTGTGTAGGTTGTACGCGTTTTACGATCGCATCCGGAACAACCGCCGAGTTGCCGCGTGGTAGGAAATTAAAAAAGTTTCATTAAAAACATCGAACGCAGTGCAGCGGATAAGTAGGGAGTCGCTATTGGAAGGAGTTGCACGAGCAAGCTTGGTTCTCCGGGGAGGCATGTCCATCAAGCACGAGATCGTGGAACGTTGTTATCGGACAGCAACCGGAACGACGTGTCACGTTTCGATTCATGCTAATCGGGGCGAGAGTTCTGAGTGAAAAGCTGCATTGTACGAGGTTATAGATAAATTTGAAAGGCTCTTCTCACCGCCGTCGGACCCGGAAGACTCCGCCATTACCCTGGCTGTATGACATCGTAAAGCGGGTTTTGACGAGCTGGATAACAAAACATGTGTGGTATTAAAATCACACGCGCGGACACGTGTAAAGCGGCGGCTACTTTTAGTTAACAACTCTAATCCCTTGTCCGGACGCGGCAATCCAAGAGGTTGCCCAGACAGAAAGAAATAACAGGTTGACTTTGAATACACCCTAATTTCCTCGGAGTCTTTGGTACGAATCGACCCTCGTCAGAAACGAAATCCGGGCCTCCCTGGGCGCACTGTTGTCGACACATGTCCGACGCTCCGGAATCTCTGCGATAGTCTTAATTGAAAGTCCGACTGGCCGAGATGCCTTCGGTACCCCCATCTGAAACGGGGGACATATATTGAGGGTGGTTTTTCGTTGCTGTTTCCGCCGATAGTGAACCTTTACAGTAAATTGTTGAGGTCTTCGGGTAATATTTCGTTAAATCACTGAACCGACTAACTAGTTACAAGCCTATCGGAATGTCCTATCAGATGCGTTTTCTTCTCCTCTTCCTCCGACCTAACGCTTGATCGAATAAATCCTGCAACAACGCACACAGAAAAAAAACTCCTACCACACGCTCCTTAATATGGGTTCTCGTGGGTAAAATCGGAGCAAACCCCTCACTGGGGAGAACTGCGGCCCGAGTCTCCGCTTCCGGTGTGAATAATTCCTTCCGCGCGCGCACACACAAACACACACACCCGATAAGAGGTGAAGATATTTATGCAAATTGGATTGTTTCCCCGGGTCGAGCAGGCCTCTCACGTTCGAGAGCACTTCTGTCCCTCGAGGGGCAACCGCCGTGTGGGTCATGCGTTATTTGTAGGAGCATGGGGCGCACGGGTTTATGAAATAGTAATTTGTACTGCTTACTACACGCGCCCCACTGGGGACGCACTAAGCCCCCCCGGGGATGGCATATTGTTGTTGCTGCGGCCCCGGAGCATTACAAGCGCCACCATCTGTTCCGTGGGGGACACATGTAAACTATACGGAAGTGTGATTGGGAATTATCGCACTTCGTGCCTGCGTTGGTGGGTCGACAGTTTTGTGGGAGTATTCGTAGTTATTTTTTCGAACGATTATAGGAGCAAACCTACAGTGAAGACTTGCTTGCTTAAAACCAAGTCGATGGGTTAAAAAAGGACACAGCTCAGGTATAGAAACGCTGCAACCTGGAAGGGTTTATGCACTGCGTATGTGTATGGGTGAAAAGAATATCATAAAAAGGGCGTGAAGGTCAACATGGACTAATAAACAGCACTGCACGAAGAGCCACAACAAAACTAGACCTTGGAATCGTGGCGTGGGAGTGGGTAGAAATGGACAAGATACGATCAATCTAGGCACACTTCTTCACTACCTTCCCAACACTTTTCGACAGGTGGAAAGTTACTGGAAACTTACCATCATCGCCAGCTACCTGGACGTTGACTTTTCAATTTCAAACTTGTGATAATCTGCCTAAACGCGAGTTCGGGGGCGTTCTCCTGTGTTTGGGTGTAGTTAGGGACGTTTGTTTTTTCGACTGTCAATAATAAGAATCGTTACATGGACAGAAGGACGGTGAGGTGCAGCTATATGTTGGACATTCCTGTTAGATGTACATAGCTCCCAGGGTAATCATGGCAAGGCGTTGGTCCGTGATTACTTCAAACGGTTTGCTCCACTATCTTTGATTGATTAAATCCAAAGTAACGCGATCGGCTCGTCTCCTCTCGCAAGAAGACACCTATACACCACCGGCAGCCGGGCTCCACTAATTAAGTTCCGCTGTTCCGCGCCAAACATTAGGCGCTGCTACAATAAAGCGGCTTTTATTGGTCACGGCTCGGCGGCTAATCGTACCCAATATCCCGGCTAATCGCTCGCAAATGATCTTATCTGCTGCCACATCGCTCCCCCGGGACGACGGTGCGTAGCAGCGGCTCATTACGCAACACGGCGGCCCGGGTGTGGCGGTTCAACTTAAGAAAAATCGTTTTCCGGCTGCCTTTTCCGCACGCGCTAATGGGCTCCGCGAACGAATCATTGACGCCATTGATTGGATCGTTCGATTCGTTTCCGTAATTAGAGTGATTGAAAATAACAATTCTCTCTTTTCGCCCTCTTCTGGGGAAAGGCCGACAATGGCGGAAGATGATGACTTTCAGGCGGGTCCTTGGGCGCTCCCTCGGCCCGGGAAGGAAATTAGCCTGTATTTTCACTTCATTTCCTGGACTTCCGCTCGGGTTGGGACGGCGGGTTGGCGTGTCATATCCGGCCTCCCCCATTTGGCGAAGGATTGAAGCCGGCGGAGGATCCGTTCGGTTGGATATTATTTATGTTCACTCATTTCTCAGTCTGTTCGGCGAGATAAGATTTAATTTGTTATGCCACTCCGCACGGCACCGCAACAAACGAGCGTTCGGCGGCGGCGGTAATGGCAGGCGTGTCCTTTTACGCCACGGAAGGGCGATCCGCTTTCACGCGAGATTGTCAATTTCCATCGCCGAAAGGCAGAAGCAGCCAGTAGCAGCAGCAGCAGCGCGCAAAGTCAGGTGAAAGATGGAGTGACAGGAACATGGTGCGTGAATTTTTAAACCAAACTCATCCCGTGTTTGGTTTCGAACGGAGCGCACAGCCTTTGTTGCGGAGGGATGGAAATATAACGGGTCTGAAGCTGGGCAAGTGTGGGGAGAAAAAACAACACAAGCAGCACAAGCTTTCCTTGTTCCCTACCGCGGGACGGAAAGGACGTCAATCTTGCAAGAAACAACCGATTATACGGAAGATGGTTTGCGATTTGTCATTCGGATGTTCTGCCGCGACAGGCGAACGATTGCACAGGTACACTTACGCCGTTCTGGAAGTGTGTGTGTGTGTGTGTATATGGCGACAGTACGAGAAGTGAGTAATGTTCTAACAACAAACTTACTAATCGGTTTTAATTTCCTTCGAGCAAACAGCCCGGGGGGAACCGGATTTTATTACGCGCCGATTGTAGAATGTGCAAGAAGTGTGCGAAAATTACTCATTACTGTGTGTCTTTCTTGATATCTTGAGTTTGACG
Organism: Anopheles dirus; assembly: GCA_000349145.1. NCBI lineage: Eukaryota > Metazoa > Arthropoda > Insecta > Diptera > Culicidae > Anopheles > Anopheles dirus. The sequence continues at coordinate 3,564,679 of KB673534.1, forward strand.
CCATGTCTTGAAATTTGAAGTATATAAGTAGGTATCTCAGCAATAATTTCAATATATCTTGTGTACAAAGTTTTTTCTTACATTGTTTCTTTTTTATTCAACGACTTGTTGTCTTTTATTTGCTTATAAACCCAGTTGGAATTGTCAAAACTTGTCTATTCTGTTAATCCTTTTTGTATCTGATATTATACTCCATTTTATGGCGCAACTTGTTTAAAAGTCTATATTGCGAACGCGCTATTTCTTCCTCTTTCATTGAGAAAATACATACATTTAGGAACGAAGGGGATCAAGCTAGGAACGATTGTGTATCATGGAATCATTTCGCGTGTCAAAAACTTGTCGATCCCTAGCTTAGTGTTGAAACTTTGTCCGATTTTAAAGCGTCCAAAATAAGATTTTCTTTGTACAATAGCCACTGAAACTTGGTAAAAAATTAGTAGAAAGGGATGTGAATTTAATGACTCGATTTTGGAAGCTTAATTCATGTCATTTCTTTTCAACTCAACGTATGCATTAACGTAACGTATGCATTAAAAAAAGCGACAAAATGCTTCGATTTTTTATGAGATTACCCTGCCACCCAGTGGTCGGTCATCCATTCAGTGGTCAATGTATACTTGTTGGCAACATCCTGTCAAAATTTGGCGCCTCTATCACTTCATTTACATTAGCTATGGTCAAAACAGTGAAGGAATTCTATTCTTTGATTTGTTCGAACCGCCTGCTCAATCCGAGCCTAACAAAGTTCGTGCCATTGTGACTTTGTATTGGCCGGGTACTATTTTGTTTTTTTTTCAGGCACTTCTGGAAAAGGTAAAATCTATCGAAAGGAAACCTGGTACTGGCCATAATAAGTTTCCGAGGAAGGTGTTCCTGCGACTCAAAATCAGCGAAAAGGAGATGTCACGTCCCTCTTCTTTTCATCGTTAGGCATTCCGGTGGCGCTCAACCATGCTAACCCTCCTAACGTGGCCCAGCTCTGCCCGATCGAGATTTTTTCGACACATTTGACGAGGAGAAGATATTCAAATAATTTCGTGGCCAAAACCGGGGATGAATTGATGAAAATGGCTACCTAGGAACTGATGATAATGCCAACATTTGTTTTTTCGACACCTATGGTCAAAGTCCCGGCCAAGTGCTGCCAGGTGGCCCGGAACGGAGTGGACATATTTTTGTACAATTATAAACATAATATAGAAACAAATGTAATTTGGTTTGATAAAGTATCTTTGACCGTTTATTTGTACTGTCCATTTGAAAAAAGTCGCGTACGTACGTGCGTACGTTAATAGTCACTCACTTTTTCGTGTGTACTTAGTACATCTTAGTATATTCATTTTGCTGCTATTCGATTTCGTTTTGTCATGTAATAATGATAACAACCCATATTTGTCCTTTCAGATCGCACAGTCACTTCAATGACTTACTTCTAGATTAAAGTGTCAGAAGCTTCAGTGCTGCCGTGAACATAGTACTGAGCAAACTGCTTAGTGTTACGGCCCAGAAAGAGCGTGCTGTACCATAGCATATGTCCTGAAACTGTCCTGTGAAAGCAGTAAAAAACGCATACCGACGTACGTTGTGCGTGAGCCAAGAACATAATTTTCGGTGGAACCGGCAAAAAAAGAGAAGAACCCAGCAACATACACTGCTGCCTCGCTGCCGACGGTTCCATTTACAACCACGTACATGCCACGTGCGAACCGTGCCCACGGCAAGTGATTTATGAACTCGTCATGGATCCTAACGCTTTTCGTCACCGGCTCCCCGGAGGGTACGGAAATCGACTGAGTACTTTTGCGCCTCGCATCGCTCCGGGTTTTTTTTCTGTTCCCCGCTCCTGCACACCGAGACTCCGTCAAAGTTGGTCGCCCAGTTTGGTTGGCAAATCAACTTATTTCGGTTCCCCCCCGGGTTTTGGTCGTAGCAAACCAAAACAAAACAAAAAAAAACAACACTCACACAGCAAACGGCAAAGTTGGTTGCGACCGCTTACATTTGCTAAACGTTATCGGTTCGTTACGGTTGGACGGAAAGGGGCCGAAAAAAAAATGCAAGCCTTTATCGTTCGTACGACAGTGAGTGAAATATTTCGACAGCTTCGAAAGCACGCTCTGGCATGACGGCAGATTTTTACAACATCGACATACGTACATGTCACCCGCGCGGGAGGCGTTGAAAGCTCGGAACCGGTGCGGTCTTCCGATGGCATTCCTTCGCACGTGGCATTCCTTTTAAAATAAGAAAGGCACACGAGAGAGAGGGAGAGAGAGTGAGAAAAAAACGCAACCACAAACTTCCTGCAGGCTTTTCGGTACGTTCGGAAACGAATTACAGCCTTCTAAACGTCATTCTTCTTCGTCCTGCGGGGGAGTTTGGTTTCGTTCCTATCTCGCTTTCCTCCCGCCGGCCGGGAAAATAATAATCCTATCAAACGATACAGACGACGTTTCCGATCGGTTCCGCCAGCCGCCCTAAAAACCGAAAAAGACAGTGGTTGCGAATAGAGCGATAGAACGACGATTACCTTTTCGAGGGTGGTTGGGCTGGAAGAAGCAAAAACGGGAACATGGTTTTTGCTTTCCCCCAATGTCGTCGGCCCAATCGACCGACCGGAAGCGGACGGGCCGTGTCAGCACTAGCGGCGGCGTAAAGATTCTTAAAGCTGTCCGACCTCCGAAATAGCACCGTGAGTCCCTGTGTGCGGCCAGGTACCGGCGGACCCGGTTCTCCGATTTTATTTTAGCTTCAACACACCGGGCCGATCGTTATTTTTATAACAGACGCTAGTTGCACCCAATTTTCTCCAATCTTGTCCCCGATTTGCCAGCCGCCTGCTCCACGGTGGCGTAGTTCCGAAATTCGTTTTATCACTTTCCACACCTTGACGGGCGATAGCCCTCGGTACGCCAGGGCTGGCTCGGCAGCGGAAATAAAAACGGACGAAATACGAGAAATGTTTGAGACACTTTTTTCGCTCACCTTCCACCACACATCACGGTTGAGGAAAGGAACCGCGCGAGTCGCTCCTGTTTCTTGTGCCACTGAGCACAGGCAAGTCTAGCCGGAAGACGGTTTCGTTTCGTGGGCTCCAACGGGCTCCGAGCCGAGCCAGTTCCCGGTGGGCTTGCGACGACGAAACTTTGCCAATTTCACGGTAAACATTAATTTTGGAATCAATTTGAAGTGCCCTGGTGTCTCTCCCGGAGCACTCGGCTCCGTCCGACTGTCTGGGTGGCCGGTATGATTAATATTGCCGAAGGTTTGAATTTGAAACTACAACGATTCATATTGTCTCCAGCCGGCACGGCATGGAAGTGGAACAAATCTTAATCACGTCTTCGGTTGCTATTGCTTTTAAATGATTCCACGTTATTAATATTCTTTCTAAACCGGATAAAACTTTGCCAAGCCCACCGTTTTGGGTTTTCTTTATTTGATTGGCCACTCGTAAGCGGACCGAACAGTATACGAAGTAGTTATTCTGATGGTTTCATAAAACCGTTTAAAACCGGCATCCTCGATGGAAGACTTAATTCCAAAGTTTTTTAATGAGCCATTCAATAATAGAAAGCAGTTTTGCTAAGAGATGCTTTCGTAAGTTACATTACTTGCAATCCGAATCGTAATTGGAGTCAGACATTAGATTCGCTCCGTTTTTAAGTCGTCTTTAAGTAATTGTTGAATAAAATTACTGTCTTTAACGAATATTCTAGCCTAGCATAAAACAAGAGCTCTCCGTCCTTTACTCAGCGGATCAGTACAACATAGTTATTCCGATTTTTTCCCCGGATAACGCCATCTCAAGAGCTTTTCCCAAAGACGCATTGAACGCAAGTAGAGCGTAAAGTGCTCGTGTGTTGAAAATCGACCTATTTTTGGCGCAAATCTAATAACAGCCTGAAGGTATGCAATACGCACGACAAACGCCTTAATATTTCAGAATCAAAACTGTTACTCGTCCAGTTTTAATAATTCGTTCAAAATGCATTAGCAAAAAGTTCATCAAATAAGCATTGCATACCTTCGGGCGCAATTTAGCATGATCATCCTGAAAGTATGCTATCAGCGCGACAAACGCTTCAGTGTTGTGAGGAAAACGCGTTATTGGCTCAGTTTTAATTAAACGCTAGGCTAACTTTGAGTAATATAAAAAATGCTACTACTGAATATCATGATCTTTAAAGGTTTAGGGCTATTTGTTTCTAGGGTTTTGTCGATTTTTTTTCTTTCTCAAAATAGTTCATAATAGAGGATGATATTCGCATTCAAATTGGTTCAAAATGTATGTTTTTGAATTGAAACGATTGTACTATGACTAAGACTGCATCCTTTCAAATGGTTCTTTTCAGTTTTATCGACTATATTCTGGAAAATCATGCTACCAAAGCAGCATGTGACTATTTCTCCACAATTCACTTAAAAGCTCGTTTCGGTGAAGATGTGCTTTAAGTTTAAAAATCAAAAAACAAATTAATTCCCGCTTCGAAAAATTGCAAATCTCGAACGTGTTCGCAAACAGTTGCGCCCCGTCCACCAACGGCCACCGATACTTGTAGCCTAGTGTCGTAACCATCTAATCACCCTTCGGATGGGCCTTGGGCAAACTTCTGCTCCAGTGTACGGCCGAAATTTACTGCAAACTTTACACAGGTCCCCAAAGAAACCGTTGTCAAACGGCGCCCGGGACTCGGCGACGGATAGGCGCTATCGTCGTTCGGACGCTTCCCCGAGGAGGCGCTTGTCGCGTTTCTCCGCCCGCGCACAATAAACATTTAGCTTTACGGTGATTGCCGACATTTTTGAACCATTCAATTTCCCCATCCCATCGTCGGCACCCCGTTTGACCCCGTTTTTCTCGCGCCCAGGCGTCCAGGCGTCTAATTATGATACCCTTTCTCTGCCGGCCGTTTACACTGATGTGCTTTCTTCCCTTCTTCTGCTCGGCAGGCACGGGCGGCCCGTCGATGGTGCACGTCGGGGAGGACGCGCTGCTGACCTGCGTGGTGATGACGCCCTACAACAACGACACCGTCCTGTGGCGCAAGGGCCCGCACGAGATCCTGTCGGCGGGCATGAACCGGGTCACCGGGGACAGGCGGATCAGCGTGCTGCACGACGACTGTAAGTATGAACGGCGGGGCGGACGTTCCGCCCGAAAAACATTGAAAACATTTTTGGCCGCTCATTTGCCGGAGTGATTATTTCGGTAATAATCGCTTCTCATTATCAGCCGTAGATGTCCCGGTGGAGAACGCGGCCCCGTCGATAAAGCAGGTTAACGAGCGGCGCTTACCTGCGCAGAAGTAGCGTGCGTTCGCGTACTTCGAAGCTCTTACATGGCGGCAAACGTTCCCCGGGACGTCCTCAGCGCCCCCAGCGTCCTCAATAATTCAGCAATTTAATTAAGAAACAGTGAATACCTGAAGGAAGAACCCGTGCGCCGCGGTGAGAGAGACAAGAAAAAACGCCAACCTGACGTCTGCTCCGTGGACGGACACGTCTTAGCAGCTACGATTCAAAGACATTCCAGCAGCTGGAATGTGGCCGCGCTCACTCATCCTTATCCGGTCGTGCACGGTGGGGCAATCAACGTCAACGGTGGAGCCAGTTTTTCACAACGAATGGGGAAATATTTTCTTTTCCCCCGTCTCACGGTAGTGCTCTCCCGCACGAGCCTGAGTGTTGCCGGTGAATTTGGGGAATTTGGCCACATTCCGCACCGTATCTCTCTCACTCTCTCTCTCGCAAACTCTCGAAACCCCAACTGGAAAAAGGGGTTTTTGGCGCCCGACACGGTTGGCACGTACACGAGCAACTTTTCCTTCATTATCCTTCCACGGCACCGGGATGTTGTTGTCACCGGTGTCGTCGGACATGTCGGGTGCGTGCGTGAACCAGATCATCGCCGGTGCTCCACACCTGCAGAACACCCGCCAGAGTAAATAAAGTGAAAACAATTGAATTTAAAATTGTTTCCCAACCCACCGCCGGCGTGGAGATGGGCGAAAGCAAAGCGAGATAAGCGAGACTGCTCCCGTGTCCTGCTGCGCTCTGGTGCCGAGGAACACCATGCCCCGTCAGGCTCATGTGTGCGCTGGGCGCTGGTGTCGCCCCCGGGAAGCGTCGTCGTTCCTAATTTTAATTAGAAAGTTTCGAGTAATTTATGCTACGCTCACTTATTACCGTGCCACCCGAAGCTCGTAAGCACAAAAGTTAAAGATACTTCCCGGCGTGTTTTGCGCTCCTATTGCCACGCTACACACACTAGGTTAGCCCGGGGGCGAGGAAGAAAAAACAAATGCCGGGTTTCGGAAAACCATCGGTGCCAATTTCTTGCGTGTGTGTGTGTGTGTGTGTGGATGTTGGCGTCATTTGTAGACGCCACGCGACGACACCGCACACACACAGTTTGCGTATTGGATGCGAAGGTGCAATTTATGTTCCGACTCCTATCGTTGGATTTGCCGCTGGGAGCCGCTTTGGGTTGCGCCGGGAGCTCCGGCATCTGGCTGGCATGCTCTTATGCCGTTTGGAAAATGGTGAAACGAATTCATTGCGCTTCATTAGGGGAATAGTTTAGCCGTCGGTATGTTGATAATGGCAATGGGAAAGGATTCGAAAGTTTTTTAGGCAATAAATTTTGCAGCATAAATTTGCCATAAAGCGCATTTGTACAGCTCATAAATATATCTATATTTTTCGGCTTCAATTAATTGCACCCTTTAAACTACGCAGCTGTTACTTTCATGGTCACATATACATCCGATCGATAAAAATAGTCGTCCTTAGTCCTGCTCGCCATTCTCTAAGCCTTTCGGCTAGCTACTTACCTATTGCATAGTATTGTTCTACTTCATTGAATAGGCCTAACAATTGTAGTCCTTTTTTATCGAATTTTTGGGTTGATCATATAAGTAATTCTGTGATTAATCAATAATCTGCTATGAGCTTAAGCGTACTGTTAACTTCTGCCTTTCGTTCAGCTACCTTCAGCTTCTGTAAATTCGATCAAGAATGTGATTATTACATAAAGAAGTAGTGGTCTCCATTTGACAGTTGACGTCTGTCAATAAAATGTTCAACGGCCACTAAGACCAGGCTGCAATGTCACATTTTGCTATGGTTAGAAAGATATTTATTAAGTTTGAATAATGGAACCCTTACCTCAGGTTGGAAGATCAATTGAGCGTTTTTTTAACATTACGCAATTTAGTAACAAGAAACCATTAACTAAAAAATGTGTTTAAGTCGGGTCGAAACTACGACTTTACTATCTAACTCGAGAGATTTGAGTTATTTTGGAGCAATTTGACAATTTTGGAACCCAAGTTGATATATGTTATAATGGAATCCTGAGCATCATTACCACTTACTTCGCTGATTTCATCACATTATAGAACGTCAATTCCTCAGAACTGGTTTTAGATATCACCTATAGATACAATCGGAAGGAGCTTCGTTCGCTCAACGATATTTATCAACCTCACATGTAGCTAGACATGTTCAAAAGCTGCAACTTGAACCAAGAGGACCATCGGAAGCATCTACAGTTAGGTTCACATCAGCAATACCCACATTCCAGCGTCACTCTTCAAACGAATCGCCAAACTTGCTGCCCCTCAGAGAATGTAACATTTTGCAGCTCAAACTTGTTACCCACACGAACTCTCGCCGGGTTCGCATGCTCATTCCCTGCAGGGAGTCTCGCATGCAAGAAATCACTCATCACTCACTTAAAGTTCGGTCATCGTCCGCTTTTAGCGCGTTCGAACCAACTCCGCAGTGTGCAGATCAAAGGCTGGCAGTGGCCGTTCGGCCCCGGGAACGGGATGAAGGAGTGCGATATGTACAACACAACACGAGAAGAAAAAAATGCCGTTCCTTTGACATCACCGGCCACTCCTCGGTCGCTTGTCGGTCGGTTACGCTTTGTGTCATTTGCACGGTTTCCGCCGCCGTTACGCAGAACGATTTCCCTGGACCATACTCTGGTATATGTGTGTGTGTCGGTGCGATTTTACAGCTGGGGACGTTGTCCTTTCGCTGTCGAGTACCGCTCGGTAAATCAACACGTAAGACAGACGGACAAACAGAACGCGTTAGTAGTTTGCTGGTCCCGCCTGGCGCTCTGTTTGCACGCTGCCTCGCGGACTGATTGCCGGGTCCCTGCCAAGGGCTTGGTTTGTTTATCTTTCGTTCCGCAGCGGTAACAGCAGCGGACGTTACATGTAGGCAGGCGATGAAAGTTTTCCCTCGTCGGCACCAAAACTGGTGCTTTCCGCAACGCTTTAATACGCCGACTCGAGCGGACCGTTTCCCATCGCTCCATTGTTTTTCCTTGCAGGAAGCTGCACCCTAAACCGCTGCCGTGTAGGCCGTGCGCTGTGCAAAGCATTCCCTAACAGAATGGATGCACACTTCACGACCCGCTGCGTTTCACTTACATCAGCCTCTTGCAATCGGCTCAGATACAGCACTTCGTTCGTTTTTTTTTTGGTTTCAACGATGCCTTTACTCAATCCGAAAATCTGTTTTCTGCATTGCTGGCGCATCAGTACCACATATTCATTTCAGAGATAGATGATTTTTTCACTATGTTGCTAACAATTCTGCCAGTGAAAATAGAGGTAGATAGAAATACGATGAAACGAGAGCTTTTGTTTGAAGTTTCATCTATACGCTCCCTTGAATTCCGATGGAGAATCTAAAAAGCAAACCAATGTTTAATTATATAATTGTTATTTATTTATTGGTTTTTATCTGTTTTTTATGTATTTTTTATCTGTCTGATTATAGACAGAAGTGCAATTGGATTTTATTAGTTATGTCTTCTATCAGTGTTTGTTTGACATTGTAGTTGTCTTTTCCCTTTGTTTTACTTACTTTTTTTTCTTACAATTTTGTTTTGCTCATTTTTCAAGAGCGTTCCAGCTACGTCTGTAGTTCAGATCATGTGTAGTGTTTTATATTTGTTTTGTTCTTTTGTCTGTTTTTTCTGTTTTTCTGTTTCTGTTCTGTAGTCTTATTGTCGACGTATATTAGGCACTTTTAACTTATTTTTTCTTTTTTTTTCTTTCTATCTTACGTTGGCATCGAAAGTGGCAAATTGCATTTTATTTACAATTACATTTTATTTAAAGGAAAATGTGCATGTTTCCTAGTTTACACATTGTATTTTGCATCTCGCACTTGTGAAATATGTGATACCTATCGAAAATGATTAAGCCAAGTGTTGGCAAAGCAGTTATTATGTGTTTAGCGTACAAATTTCATACTATTGGGTGCATTACGCCAAAAGTACGCCTCAAGTTATGCAATGTGCTAAGCTTAAATGCTTTTTAATTGCTTAACCGCATATCGTCAATGTTTGAAAGGAACAGACCCAGACGTGTTGATAATGGCTTAGAGAGGAAAATAATACTTCAAAGTCATTTTACAGGATTATAAAATAACATAATTCATTTACTGTTTCCAAGCAATCTGTTTCTCTCTATACATTTGTTAAATCCATATAAAATCCTTTTTTTGCTCCGTAAGAGCCAAGCCAAATAAATGTTGGATTAAGTTATTATTGCTTATTACCAGCACCGTCGAGCGTTTGTTGAGCTTCTGTGCCGAGATGAAGGGATGATTTATGAACACAAAGACATACGCACACCTGCCGGCAGCGGGTGGCAAAATAGTTAACTAACATAAACGAAATAATCCATCGTAAAGAAGGAAAAAAAACATTTCCTTTCTATTTCTTTTTTTGTTCGAATCAACTTTTAAACTACTAGAAAATTAAATTTCATTCCCACAGCATGTTATGTGATTTCCAGCGTTTTCCTTCTGCGTTCTCTTTTTTCCCCCGCCATTCGTTTGTTCACGATCTGAGCGCACCGTTTGAAAAGACGCTGTAAATCTTCACCGTGAGCGCGCAGCGTGGGGCCATTTCGGTCGCACCCGAACCGAAAAGCCACCCACCCGGGTGGAAAAGGTGCAAGACGGTGATTAAAAAGCGCCACAACAACAGGGCACCAAAAAAAAAAGCGCACGCTTTCCGTTTATGCCGCTGCAAGAATGTTGTCTGACTTCTAAAAGGCACCAGTATCCGGCGGTGGCTCTGCTGACTCTCCCGGGCATTCCCTCGATCCGAGACCGTCGGGGTTCGCTAATTATTTTCCTCCGTTTGGCGCCGGCAAGCTGCGAACCGACAGAAACCATAAGCGCGAACTCAGTCTCCCAGCGGCGCCCGCACGTCCTGGCGCATCGCGGCAGGGGCAACTGAAGGGTTACGGCGCCATTTTCCTCGAGTGTAGTGTGCACGGTGGTCCGCACGGTAACAAGCGGGCGTCCGTCGGTGAAGTGATACTTTCATTTCCCGCAGGATTTCAAGCTCTTTGAAGGGAGAGCACCCACATAGATCGTATGCAGCCTTCGGGTGAACTTCAGCGTGTGAAGCAGCAGCAGCAGAAGCCGGCACCGTATGCGCTTTAGTTTTTTCTTCTTCTTCTAATCGGCTAGTTCTTGGAAGTCGCCCTCAGTACTTCAAACGGTGGCTATTGCAACAGAACTGCGCGCACGAGTTGCACGCTGCTAAACGTGTACCGTGTCGTTTGTACTTTAATATCCCACCATCATGAGAGGGGGTTTTTATTTCCACAAATCGTTCACTCTTAATGCTGTCAACGAGGTGGCAAAAGTGAAAGTTACATTTCACTCGCTTTGATGTTCTTATCCAAGAGAGAGAGAGAGAGAGAGAGAGAGGTCCAGCCGTCACGAGTACTTGTAGTGAGATTGCAAAGTGATGTAGCAATGTTGTTGGTTTTCACTTTGTTCCACGTTTCAGTTTTGATTGTTCGACGTTTCTAGGCTACGTTGTATAATTATTGGGTCTACAACTAGGTTTCAAGCGTTCTTGGTCCCACCCCAAAACTTGAGGCTCTATTGTGTCGAAAATGGTAACATACGTTCAAAGAGTTGTCCACGGCACAATAATTATAAGGCAAGTGGGGTAGAATTTCTCTTCCATTATTATCCAGAAAGTATTTAACCAGATCTGCAACGTATAGCTGGTCATATATGCCCACTCGGAAATGGTCAATAGTATACGGTATCGTTCAGAACCCGTCCATCGTGTAGAGCACGCGAATTAAATGTGTTGGGGTTCATGAATCTCTGAAGATCTATATGCAGCTTTAAACATTCAGAAAATCTGTCAAGATTCGTATGATTCGCTAGAGATTATCAGTTCTTTGAAAATGTTAATTTTCTGAATCATCGATTCTTGTTTGTTGAGATTATAATTTCGGATGTCTTGGCCTGTCATTTCCGACTTTCTTTGGCTTAAGCTGTGTTATAGTTAAGATTTATATGCAACTTTAAACATTCAGAAAACTTGTCAAGTTTCGTATGATTCGCTATAGGTTAACAGTTCTTTGAAATTGTTTATTTCCTATTTCATTGAATCACCGATTCTTGCTTGTTTACAGTATCGCAAATCTTAGCCTGCCATTTCTGACTTTCTTTGGCTTAGGTTTTGTGTAGCTAAAAGCAACAGCTCCTGCGTATGTACTTCCACCACAGATAAGACACAGATGGTACTGATCCTATCATGTGAAAACCTATGCCGACGAGTTTTGGAGAGTAAATCGTTAGAATCTTTAGTGGTTCATACATTATGAAAGATAAACGAAGTTTCAGGGATTAATTATTTCTGGATCATCTTCTAAACTAAAGCTTCATGGTCACAAAACGACGAATCTCTGTTCCTTTATCCTAAAAGAGCTTTCAGGAGCAAATGATCAGGCGCTTCTTTGCCATGATTTCGCTCGTAAGAACATACGAAATATACGAAGAATCCAATATAAAAGAAGAAATTCGAGAATTCTGCTCCAAACTCCAAAACTTGGACACTGTTATATTACAGACATAAAATTCTCAGTGAAAAGAACCCATTGTATAATAAAAATAAATTAAAAACAACCTTCCTTGAGCATTGACAACAATTAAAACCGACAACAATGGTTCTGCGCAGTGGCGGCACGCACGGAACCGCTCGGAACAGTTTCTCATTATGATTTACAATTCCTGTTCCTCTCGTTCCTCTCGCCCACAGCACCCAAAGGCAGAACGCCACTCGGGGGCGACGTGTGGGTTCTGCTCATCAAGGAGGCACGCCTGAACGACTCCGACGTGTATGTGTGCGAGGTGAACAGTGACCCGATTGTGCGGAGCTTCCATCCACTAACAGGTAATTACTGCTAGCGACACTACAAAAGGACTCCGTTACCCTTGATACCGAGGGAGCAGCGCAAGGTCGTACTCGTTACGGCGGCACTATTAGGGTCTCATTAGAAAGCACAGCACCGAGTGCCTAGGATCGTCGCAACAAAACGTGTGTTTTTTTAGTGTTAAGATCCATATTTGTGGCATGTTTTGTTAGTCTACTCCGTGTCGCCTTTATATCTGTAAGCTCCAAATGTCTTTCGCTTGAGAAGTTGCTCTGATACGCGCGAATCGAAGGTAGGGTATAATCAAAGTTCGCCTTTCTCCAGCGCAAGGGGCAAACGGTCGAGACGAGGCGCGCTATTATCGGAGCATGCTAGTGCTGGAGCCGAGTCTCTACGATACCCTAATGGAGCCACGTTGCGGTGCACAATGAGAAAGTTTTCGCCGGCGACGAGAGCCGCGTTCCTCGGTGTCATAACCCTGCGCTGACAACTTTTTCCATTAAAAACGATTTTTGCCCGTAAACTATCGCGCAAGAAAACGGCACCAACCACTAATCCCCCGTTTCTGCCGGCAGTGCGTCAACCGAAGAAGAAGACGGCCGCGGGCCGGAACGCGACCGATGCGACGGTCGCCGGCTCCAGCACGGCCGCCCCGAGCCAGTCGACCGCGCCCGAATCCGTCACCTCGGAGGAGGACGACTCGTCCGACGTGTACACCGACTCGGAGGAGGAAGTCAGCCCGGACGGCGTGCCGCTGGTGACGCACGACTTCACCGACTGCTGCCACGCCAACAACGTGTCCGAGGGCTGCATGGGCTTCTGCGTGCTGCACAACATACTGGACGGGTCGGCTGGGGCCGAGCCGGAGCAGTGCGAGCGTGACTTCCCGAGCATCGTGCGCTGCATGGCGGACGGCCGCAACCACGTGCCGTGCTGCGTGGAGAAGGGCATCCCGGACCTGTGCCAGGACATGTGCCGCGGCGAGTACACGCCGTTCACCGATCTGCTCAAGTCGCGCGTGTCCTGCGTGCAGCACACGCTGCCCGGGCTCCAGTGCATCCTGGACAACATCCAGCGGCTGCCGTCGGAACCGCAGTCGGTGGCGGTGGAGCCGCTGACCGAGCGCTCGCTGCAGGTCAGCTGGCAGGCCCCGGAGAAGCTGGCGGGCACGGTGAAGTTCTACCAGATCAACGCCACCCGGCTGCACGCGTTCGATCAGGACTTTCTGGCGAACGCGACCGACGCGAAGGACGGGCTGGTGACGCTCCAGGTGTCCGCCGACCAGACGACGGCCGTCCTGTCCAACCTGACGCCCTTCACGATGTACACCGTCACCGTGAGTGCGCACAACGATCACGGCTCGAGCCTGGCCAGCATGCGAATTCGTGCCCTCACGCTCGAGGGTGGAGCTGCCAGCAAGCAGACCAGCGTTGCGGTCGTTCCCGTTCTGCCAGGTGAGATAGCGCATGTTGCTCCAATTAGCCAATACATCAATCATACACCAGTTTATTAGGATCTCATTCAGTTCAATCAGTCAATGAAGCTGATCCTGACAGCGACGGAATGAAATTTAAAACTTCATTAAGCCAACGTTAACCGCTAATGGAGTTGTTGGAGGGACCCAATTTCTGACGAACCGATACAAGTACGTGGAAGTGAATAGTACTAATGGCAGAGTCATGTTTGCTGGCTGTACGTGCTAACCGGAATCGGGTGAATAAGTATGACAACCACACACAAAAAAGCACAAATCATGGTCATCAAAAAAAGACTGGTCAGTCTTTCATGGTGACGAGACTCGCTGGACGATCCTAATGTAACGAACCCATCAAATCACAGCCAAAGGATCCAGTTCGGTACAGCGTTTTCAGCAACCTACTTACATTTTAGTTCACGACGGACGCGACGACGCAAAACGAAAAGTATATCCATCAGATTCGAACCGTGCCGAAGCACGTACGGGACGGGGGACAACATGACTTTTGCATTCCCTTTTGGCACCAAACCGTCCGCGACCGGAAGATAAACATGCCAAGCCGGAGCCGGAGTCCGTGTGCAGCCGGAGTGGCCCGGGTCGATCGATTATTTATCCATTTTTAAACATTTCCCGGCCGGCTTTGCAAGTCCGCGCCCGCGCCTTACCGATTAGCACATCGGTGGGTGGGAATTCCTGGAGAAAAATACTCCCCGGCGCCCGGCGGAATGTGGGCAATTTATATTTCAATTACGCTTCCGGTGCGTATTTTTTTCCCCCGTTCATAATGCTGGTGAAAGTTTTGCAATCATCCCCAACGGACAAGCCAAGTGCGTAATTTTGGCGGCTACAAAATAAACCCCTAATGCGCCTCCGACATTCAATATCCGTTGGTGGCGTTTCCTTTTGCTGTTCTAGGAGCCGGATGTGTTTGGGGCGTTGTGGAACGGAGCCGAGCGAGTTGAGCGGGATATGAAAAATCGATACATAAATTATCGGCTTTAACACGTGGCGGATTGATTGATTGCAATGGAAGCGGGATGTAACTTTTTTAGGTTAGAGCTTTGGGACTTGCAGAAGTTTTTCAAAATAGCTTGCACTGAAGTAATGTTGCCCTTGTACACTTGGAACAGATGTTCGGGGCTGCTGCATGAAGAAAGGCATCACGCACCGAACCTGCCTGGAGAAGATGTGCGATCCAGTGAAGGCGGACTTCACCGAGGTACCGGACCTAATGGTCTGCGCACCGTGGGCCAACATCACGTTCGCCTGTCTGGCGAACAACATCGACCACACGCCGTGCTGCAAGAGCCGCGGCATACCGGAGGGATGTCTGTCGTTCTGCTCCGGCACGGTCAAAGCGATCAACTTCAACTACTTCAAGTGTCTGCAGTACATGTCCGAGTACAGCAGCTGCCTGCTGCAGGGCTACGGCGTGCTGTCGGGCCCGCCGTCGAAGCTGAAGGCGCCCCTGATCGCCAGCCACTTCGTGGTGCTCGAGTGGAAGCCACCGAAGATCCTGCCGGACACGGTCACGGCGTACCATCTGCACTACCGCAAGCTGGGCAGCGGCGAAGAGTACAGCGTGCTGGAGAAGGATCAGGCGCCGGTCATTGTGGAGGATCTGGAGGCGACCACCTACTACGAGGCGTTCGTGGTGGCCGTGAACGCGCACGGCAAGGGCGGCCCGTCGCCACGGCTGGTGTTCCAGACGAAGCGCGACGCACTGATGGAGGTGGCCCACACGCACTACAACATATCGGCCTGCTGTCACGCGTCGGGACTGCTTCCGCAGTGTGCTCCACTGTGCAGTTACGACGCCAAGATGTCCGACATTCAGAAGCTCGGCAACACGTGCCGGGGGCAGATCGGTACGATCGTGCGCTGCAGCGCTGGCGGTCGCGACCATACTTCCTGCTGCGGTCGTCGCGCCGTCCCGCCCAAGTGTCAGTCGCTGTGTCGGGGAGTGATCACGAGCTCGCCGGCGGACTGTTTGCCTTTCGCGGGCAACATTATCCAGTGCTTCGAGGAAGGAATCGGGCACATCCCGGCGCCGGTGGAGGACCTGCACGTCACGTCCGTCACGAACACGTCGATCTCGCTGGCCTGGGTACCGTCGGAGATGGATGCGAACAACACGGAGAACAAACCGAGCGACTATCTCGTCCAGTACGGCAAGGTGAACAACATGACCATGTACGAGACGGTCATCAAGCTGGAGCATGTAAGTGAGGCACGCTGAGGAGGTTTAGAATGGCCGGTGCTAACTATATCCACTCTATTTGTCCTACCCAGGAGCTCAACACCACCGAAACGGACATCGAGCTGAAGGATCTCGAACCGAAAGCCCTCTACCGCATCACGGTGGTCTCGCGTGGAGAGCACGGCACGTCGCTGCCCTCCTCCATGCTACTGATCAACACGTCGCGCACGGATTCGGCCAGCACGGTGTACGGTGCACCATCCCCGCCACACTCGCTGACCGTGTCCGCTCACAGCGCCACCTGGATCACGGTGTCCTGGCAGCCGCCGGAGTTTTCCCATCCCCACGAAAGCATCACCTACCGGGTGATCCACAAGGTAGCCAACAACTACACCGTCATCGATACGCGGCTGCTGTGGGTGCGGGTGAACAACCTGCTGCCCAACACGCAGCACATCGTGTACGTGGTGGCCATCGGGTCCAAGGGAACCAGCCTCCCGTCGGAAACGCTCGTCGCCTGGACCGATCCCGCTCTGCCGGCGTATGTTGATGTAAGTATGCGCGAAGTTCGCCAGTCGCGTGGATCACCGCAATCTTCACATCCTATCCTATAGCCTCCAACGGTGCACCCCTCCGACATCATCTCCGAGGGCGGCTCGATGACCATCCTGTGTCTGGCTATGGGCAATCCGGCCCCGACGATCTCACTCTACGTCGGGGGACATCTGGTGCGGCAGGATACCTCGCGGCACATGATCACGGTGATACACAACGTCACCACCGACATGGAGCACATCTCCTGCTACGCCGACAACGGGTACGGCATCCCGATGCAGGCAGCGAAGAAGGTCAACATAAGCTGTAAGTCACGGCATTACTTCTGACGTCTCCATAAAAACGTAAAGAACTGAGAAGAATCGGTTAATTTCCATGTGATTTAAGGCATATCGTATAGTTGTATTAGGCTTCTCTGATTGTACAGTCTTACGTCACTAACAACGTTTCACGTTCAGTTGCACCCCGTATACAGGCGTCGGGCATAACGGTGGCATCCGTTGGCGAGTCGGTCGACTTGAAGTGTACCATCCGCGCACGTCCCATCCCCAAGACGATGTTCTGGCGCGATCACGATGGACGCGTACCGGTGATACAGGGCGGCAACTACGACATGTCAATGAAGAACGATGTCGATGTAAGTCGAGCGAGGATCGATCGTGCCAGTATGCTGCCGGGCTCATTCTTACATTCCTACTCGCCCACAGGACAACTCGCTGTACGTGATGACACTGACGATCGCGAAGCTCGGCTCGCAGGACGTCGGCGACTACTTCTGCCACGCCGAGAACGCGCTCGGCTCGTCGACGAGGGCGGTGTCAGTGCGCATTCGCAATACGGCCGCGTCGTCCAACATTTCCGAGTGCTGCGCGGCGCAGAACGTGTCGGCCGCCTGTATGAGCGCCTGCTCGTTCTACATCGACATCGAGAGCGTGATCGACCGGCCGGAGTGTATCGTGGACTTCGACAAGCTGATGCGCTGTGCGGCCGACGGGTCGGACCATCGTGGGTGCTGCGCCTCGAAGGAGGTTCCGCGGCGCTGTCTGAACTGGTGCCGCGGGGAACCGATCACACCGCCCGGAATCTGTGCCCTGCAGCACACGCGCACGATCGTCGGCTGCTTCCAGGAGAACCGCGAGCGGCTGCCGGGACCACCGCAGAACCTGAAGGTCCAGGTGCTGAGCGACGAGGAGGTTCTTATTCGGTAAGAGGGTCGTAAGAGGACGCGCTAGAAGGAAAGACACTATAGCCAACAACATCCCCTATCTTCCCCAGCTGGGACCCACCGGCGAAGAACCCAACCACGGTCGAGGGTTACCGGGTGTTCTGGCACGATCTGGAACCGGTCAGCGATAACCTCTCGAACGTGATCAACGGGCTGGCAACGAGCCGGCTGGACGCGAAGGAAACGAGCATCAAGCTGGAAGGGCTCAAGCCGAACGTCATGTACGAGCTCGTCATCAAGGCCGGCAACCATCTCGGTGCGTCCGTGCTGTCGGAACCGCTGCGCTTCACGCTCGGCGATCAGCACATCACGAGTGCGTCGCACGGCACGAACGCCGGCGTGGTCAGTGGCATCGTTGCTGGGCTGCTCGCGATCGTGCTCGCGATCGCCGCGATCTTCGTCGTGAGGCGTGGCAAGTTTGGACCGAAGCAGGCGAACGGTGGCGTGGCGTTCGAAAACCCGAGCTATCTGCGCGAGATGAACGTCGAGCATGTGCAGGTGAGTGGTGTTTCTTAAAGTTCATCCCTCCCGAAGTGGCATCTGAAGGCATCCTCCGTTGTTCCCCGCATAGATTCCAGCCGTGTCCGGACCGGGCGTGGGCCCGAACGGGACCGACTGGCGGCAGGAGTCGCTGCACACGGCGAACGGTACGGCCACGACCGGGCTCAGCCACGACAACGCCGTCGTCCCGATGGCCACCGAGGTCAACCCGTCGCTGTACGAGGAGCTCAAGCTCGGCCACGACCGGGCCGGCTTCAAGCGGCTGGTCTCCTAGGAACCGAGGGCGATCGCCGATGACCCGGACCGGGCGCCGGTCGGCGGTGGTGGCAGCACGGTACTTGTACATACCAGTGGACAGTTTTAGATGTGATCGTCGACCTCTCCCTCTCCCCGTTCGGGCCAGTCCGGCCGGGGGAGGGGCCCGGGAGATCGATACAGTAGAGGAAGCCGATTTGTATTTTGTACTCATCAACTGTGAACGCGAATGTGAGGCGGACCGGGAGTGTTTAGAGAGGAGGGCTATAGGTGGTACACCGGAGAACGCATCTCTCCCGTTCCGAGCGTGCTGGTTAAACAGGGTTAACACAAACACAAACACACCGGAAAGGCAGCCGCTTCTCCGACCTTCTCCTTCGCTTCGGCAACAAACCAACAAACAAACCACCAGCAAACCATCTAGTCAAATAAGGAAACGGAAACGCCGTCTGGTGAGGTCGTCCTTGTTTCTCATCATTTGTTTGACACCGGCTGTTGCGCAACCGCAAACCAAAGGTTCGGTGTGGCGCACCCCGATCAGTTACCCCTAGCGGTCCTCGTTTCCCGTTTGTCGCATTACTTAACCGGCCCTGGCTGAGACAGTGGCAGCTGAGTTTCTCGTTTATTAGTTCGTTAGCGAGGCGCAGCGCACGCACAAACTAGATTGCGCACAACCACTTCACCCAGACACCACCCCCCCGGAACACACGGTCCGTGTAGGAAGGATGCGTCCGCGAGCGGTCCAGATTAGGATTACGTATTTAGCGTGAAGTGCGGTAGAGTTTGTAACGTAATTGGCCAAGTGCAATAGCCCCCCCCTCTGGTAGGTGAATTTAAAAACGAACCCTGCGTCAGCACGGACGCACACACGACGGTGCACAATGTTGAATGTTGTTTTATTGCAACGAACCGTGGAACCTTTATTACCAACAGTGCACCACTAGCGAGCACATCGTGTCGTTTAGAGAAAGGTGCCGTGATCATGTGTATGTGTATGTATGTGTGAGAGAGAGAGCGATAAGCGGCGGTATCGGATGATGGTCGGTGTCAGTGGACGGAAGCAATAAATTTGAGGATAGTTTTATAATAAAAAACAATAGAGCATACATGTTGCGGTGGAAAGCGTTCGAGAGCAATATCACATACGTTTTGTGTTCTTCTTCCTCGCCTTCTTCTTCTATGGCCCGCTCACAGTCGAGCACGTCGTACTGATATAGCCTGGTCATTAATCGTTCTTCAGGTCGCTCCAGGGTCCATCTCCACTTGATCAGGTCCAGCTCCACTTGATCCAGCACTAGCTTCTGGTAGTATGGTGTTGACGCCCTTTCTCAGGATGATCCAGTGCTTATGCCCAAAGAGAACCATCGGATGTATAAGGAGTTGAGTTTGACGTTTGAGTCTTCCAGATTGCAGGAGTTGGTAGAGTCCGTAGTAGGCGTTGTTCAGGAGTGCCTGCGGGATGCGCTGCTCACATCATTGTCCGAAGCTATGATCGTTCACGTTCATGTTTAAATTCGTGTTTTTAGTATGTTAATACTTCTATATCTGTAACATCTGTCGGTTATGGTGCCTCACGAATGGTCTAGAGCTATGCATCGAGAAGTGCCATGTCGTCACTTTCGCGAGAAAGCGCAACCCTTTCATCTACGAC
>KB673534.1:3601721-3637356 GCA_000349145.1 Anopheles dirus
GACCCCTGGGAGCGGGAGAAAGAACTAAAGAATGAGAGCAGCAACGAGAGCGGCAAACGAGGGAGGGGCTACGGATGACGTCAGCCTGGCTTGTTATTTGACTGCTAACAAGCCGATAACAAGCCAATAACAAGCCACACAAGTTGTATGGGATTTTCATGCAAGTTTCAACGGACATTGCCGGGTGGGATAGGCCTAAACTGTTCAAATCGAACACATCCTGTCAACGGGACATTGACAGCGACATTTTGCTCAATGGGTTCTGGGTTGTCACTTTGACAGCTAAAGGTGTCGTTGGAAAGTGTTTGCTGATCTGTTTATTGAATATCAAAAAGTTTCTTTACCGTCGTTATTATAAGGTAGAACGAAAGCATATTAATTAAAGTGGCTCTGTATCTAAATCATCGTTCGCTTTCTCCACAGTGCAAGTAGTACCTAACCGCAACGGGTGGGTATAATTTGTTGCAGCCATCGAAAACACCGCCAGCTCCAAGATGCACACGGTAATGACCCGCGGTAACGCGATCCTAGCGTACTCGCTCAGCGTCCTCTCGGTGCTTACCTTCTGCTGCTTCGCTTCCACATTCTTCTACGACTACCGCACGGATGCAAAAATCAACACAGTCAAGGTGCTGGTGTAAGTACTCTCACGGCGGCGGAACGACCGCCGAACGCCGGCTGCGCGAACCAGCTTCCTCCGTCACACGAAAGCCACGTAATCAAAACAAACGCTCGAACTGTTGCAGCAAAAACGTACCGGACTTCAGTGCCTCGCGGGAGAAAAATGATCTCGGCTTCATCACGTTCGATCTCGGCACGGATCTGAACCCGCTGTTCAACTGGAACGTGAAACAGCTGTTCCTGTACCTGACGGCGGAATACACTACGGAGCAGAACGCACTGAACCAGGTCGTGCTGTGGGACAAGATTATCCTGCGGGGCGAGAACGCCAACCTGGACTTCAAGAACATGAACACGAAGTATTACTTCTGGGACGATGGAAACGGTTTGAAGTAAGAATTCACCGATACATAGATGTGGGACGCGCTTATTCACGTCTCTCGCGGTTCTGATTTCGTTTCAGGGGACACAAAAATGTGACGCTTACGTTATCGTGGAACATTATTCCCAATGCTGGCCTGTTGCCCAGTGTTTTCTCCCACGGTCAGCATTCGTTCAAGTTCCCGGAAGCGTACATTGAGTCTCCCGTCTAGTCGGGGACACGGTTCCAAAACGAAAACTGTGTTGGTTCAGCTGATTCAGTTCGTGTCCGCCACCCGTTCTCCACCAAGACCGTACTGAAACCCATTTTGTTTGCAAGTGTGACAACGAAATGTAAAATAAAATGGATAAAAAACTGAAAAACTTGCCGCTATTTGCGTTTGATAGCATACTGATAATCGTTTTATTAAACTGGTAATCCGTAACGATCGAATAGTTTCGATTTTTTTCTGTTTGCCACAACGCATCATAAGATTTGCTTGGTCACACGTTTGCATATAAAAAGTTTTCTTGCCACCTCAAAAAGCTCAATTTGTTTTGATCGTGATTTCTACACGCAATTTCTTATGTAACGTAGACACAACATAAGCACCTTGCGCAAACACACGGTTCGTTCGGAGTGTCCTTTCGCTTTCACTAAACTTTCGCAAGAAGTGCGCAGATCGTTATTTTAGCAGGATGTTGAGAACAATTGCGGCGCGTTTCGTGACGCAGAGCTTCACCGGTACGGGTAGCGCAGTGCGCACGATTGCAACGACGACAAGCCGCTGGCACGATCACGTTAAGGATGGTGTTAGCGCAGCCGGAACGGACGTTGCCCCCAGCCAGGAGCTCCAGCTGACGTATCTGACCGAGGAGGACAAACAGGGCATCGCCGTGCTCGGGCTAAACCGTCCGAAGGCACGCAATTCGTTCAGCAAATCGCTCGTCAACAATCTGCTGGACGCGATCGAGGTGCTTGCGCACGATAAGAACGTGCGCGTGGTGATCCTGCGCAGCCTGGTCCCGGGTATCTTCTGTGCCGGGGCCGATCTGAAGGAACGGGCTACCTTCACGCCGCAGGAAGTGAGCCGCTTCGTGTCGAAGCTGCGCCAGATGATGGTCAACATCGAGCAGATGCCGACGCCGGTGGTGGCCGCGATCGATGGTGCCGCCCTCGGCGGTGGTCTCGAGATGGCACTGGCCTGCGATATGCGTGTCGTAGCCACCAACGCCAAACTCGGGCTTGTCGAAACGAAACTGGGCATTATTCCGGGCGCTGGAGGAACGCAGCGTCTGCCGCGCATCCTCAACCCGGCCATCGCGAAGGAACTGATCTTCACCGCCCGTCAGTTCAGTGGAGAAGAGGCGAAAGGACTCGGCATCGTGAACCACGCCGTGCAACCGAACGACACCGGTGACGCGGCGTACCAGCGGGCCCTCCAGCTGGCGATGGAAATCGTCCCGAACGGGCCGGTCGGTGTGCGGATGGCGAAGAAAGCGATCGACAAGGGCCTGCAGGTCGACATTGGGACCGGGTACGCGATCGAGGAGGCTTGCTACGCGCAGGTGATTCCGACGAAGGATCGCTTGGAAGGGCTACGTGCGTTTGCGGAGAAGCGCAAGCCGAACTTTATCGGCGAGTAGAGAGTGCATCGAAGATGATCGACGCCGTAAACAGTCGGGTATGACTCACTGTGATAGACCGAAAGTGCATTTATATTCCATTTATCGCGTTTTTGTGCGTGTGTTCTTTCCATTCGAATTAAGAAGAAATCCCCCCCCCCCCCCCCATCACGGTACCTTTGCAGTAATACTGACCCGTGTCGCCATAGCGACCCCGTGAATGAAACGAAGCCGAATAAATCTTTTTGCGTGTGTAGAAGATACAATCACTCTATTCTCGCTATCACAGCTTTAACAGTTCCGTCAACTGTTTCCTGGTATCGTCCGGTGACGCGACCGTATGTCCGATCGTCTGCGGATGGCTAAAAATTTCGTAATCATTGCCCCCGGCATTAGTCTTATCGCCGAAGAAATGAATTTCCCGGAACGGTTGCGTGCGCTTCGCCACATGACGCAGACAGAACGTCTTATCCCAGCCGACCGGATACACGTCGAAGCTTATCTGGCCCCCGATACTGTACGTCAGGTCCACCTCGGCGAACTGCTCCCGCAGCCGGTCGATCATCTTCCGGCGCACCTCGTGCGTCCGATCGTACGCTTCGAACTCGTTGCGCTCCTCCGTCGAACAGTTGCGCCCGATCGGGCTCACGTTCAGCATGCCGTTGCGAAACTCCACGAACGTGCCGCGCTTGATCGGTAGCTCCAGGTCGGCGATGTAATGCAAGCAGAAGTTGATGAAGCGCTTCAGCACATCCTCCCCGAGATGCTGGCTGATGGACATTTTGCCCATCGCCTGGCCCCGCTCGTAGTGCACCAGTCCGTTCTCCGGGAAGACGTAGTCGAACTTTTGTAGAAACTCCTGCCCGTTCAGCTGCTCGCACATCTTGTCCAGATCGGAGCCACCGACGACACCCAGCGTCGCCCTTGGCAACACGCTCTCGTACAGGAACGCCTTCATCTCCTCCGTGATGGGTTGGCGCGCCTTCGTTAGCGTGCCGTCCACATCGAACAGAATCAGCAGCTCGTCCCGTGTATGGTCCATTTTGTGCAGCCAAGAAAAAAAACAGCTAAAGCAGAATGAATACTTAAAAGAAACCGTTTCACGACCACCCACTGCGGACTAGATGCACAACAACACGACGACTAAAAACGGTGCGCCAATTTATACGCGGCTGCGAGCCATAAAAAATGTAAACATTTACCGGCTGTCATGCAAACGTAAACAATCGAGACGTGGAAGAAAAAGCTCGACCGAAAAGCTCCGCAAACTGACAACAATGGGGACTATTCCAACCGAAATCGACACTAGATTCGAATCGACAAATGCTCATTCTGGACCAATCACAAGCAATCGAGTGGACTTCTTGATCAAGGTACATCCAGGTTGACTGTGAAATTTTGTACAATTATGTTGAAAATTTTCTCGTATTCACAATATCTAGATTATTATGGATAACACAGTTTTTTTTATAGATATTTTGTATTCTAAAATACCAACTAAAACCCTGAAGCAGTAGGACGAAACCAGAAAGAACGGTAGAGAAAAACTGATATCTGTTGAAAAATTGATGAAATTTACTTTATAAAATTTGAAAAAAAAAACTAAAACATGATCAAAAAAATCCAACAAGATTACAGTTGGACAAATGTTCTTATTGCAATACTTCAATGTTGGTTTTGATCAAATTAGTTCATCAAAGCAATATCCACGTTTGACCTCCTGTAGAGCAACAATTTATAATGAATAATATCATCCATTTCATCAATTCCAATATCATCAGATGATAATAATCCAATAAAAGACTGTGTTTAGATGCGATGCAACGCAAATACTGCTAGATAATAAACACCACGCTGGCACTTTTCGCATCACTATCTCCCGGACAGAACATTGCACATCCACACACACTCACGCAGTTGGGAGATAGTAATGCTTCCGGCAGCTAGTTAGTCATCGGCGACCACTCGACAAAAAGTACGTGAACCATTTTTGAACGACGTGAATTACGTTGCTACTTTTCTGCCCCTAAGTCCACCTCGTCGAACTACCCCTACTCGCGCGCTCGCCTGTGTGGGTTTGCTGGCCCCACCTTTGAAAGATTAATTTACATGCCGCTAACAATCCGCCTGCCTGTTCTAAGCCAACCCTGACGCTGGCAGTTCCAGTGCCCACACTGGATCTATATCATAATCAACCAACACCGTGGAAACGAATGATCCTGACTTTCTTCCATCGGAGCGTTACGCAAGCGAGCATTGCGCCAACTGACACGCTTCGAAAACCGTTGGCTAGGCAATGCCGTTCCTATTCGGCAGCCCGATATGTTGCATTTCTCGTACGAAAGATGCTTATTTTGCCGCTCTTTATGCAACCAGCCACCCGCCAGGGATGGATGGGCGTTTAGAGTTTCTGACAAACGATCTTCGGGGCAACGTCCCACCATCCGTGGGGCTTTCACCCTTTGTGCTATTTTTAGTTTGGCTCGCAAAGTTGCCCTTCCACGCAGCGTCCATCTAATGCCCATTGTCCTGAGCCGAAGTGCCCATCAGGCATGCACCTCTCCCAGGGAGCCCGGCGTGTTGTAACGCCTGCGCGACGGCGGCCAAAAGTCGATCTTGTCTGGAAGGAGTCGCCAACTCGAAGCCGGCGGGATTGGCGTGTTTTTACGTTTTTGCTGCTCCGCGGCTGCCGCACGAAATCTTTGGCCGGGTTGCATAACGCCCGTGCCTCGATCGCGCCCGAAATTGTTTATTTGGAACGGTGCGGAATAAAACTCGTTTTGTGGGCCCGTGGGCCCGCGAACCCGCGGCGGGTCGAAGTGGGACATCGACTTTTGTGTCGCTGCTGGCTTTCTGGTTTTGGCAGTGCGGGACGAAATATATCCATCTGCGCTGGATGCAATATAAAGCGGCGTATTGGTGTCTGGTATTTAATTTATTCCGCACAGCATCCTAGAATAGCCCGTGTCTGGGGTGTCCGATGTGGTTTCTCACGTTATACATTCCAAAAACATCATTTCATTTGGGTCGTAAAATAAGCGAATGATTTCTATAATTAGAGTCGATGAGTCTATTTAAATTCGTGACATATGTCCACTTTGAATTTCTTGAAAAATATAACACAATTATATTACTAATTTTGAATAAATATGAAATAATGTATTTTTGAAATGGAAACGTCATATTTTCGTCTTACGAAACTCACAGCAAGATAAGACAATGAGAACAGCTATAAGCACTCATTAGTCGCAGATAGCCAGTAAATGCGTTTTATCTATTTTGAAGCCTGCAATTACTATTATTTTGAACGAATAGACAATCGGTCTCGATTCATGTGGATCTATTCGTTGACGTTAGGACGGGAATAATGTGATCTTTTGTTCATCCGGCACGATGCAACACGACTCAACTCCAAGAAAGTGTTGATCCATTCCACAGGTAATAAAAAAACAGTTCAATATTTTAAGTGAGATAAAAGCACAAGCGCGTATACAAAGCAACGCAAAATCAATTATTAATCGCAAGCATTAAGATTTCAACGCATTAACAAAGCATCGACATTACGACTCGAAAGGCGGATATTCGCAGGGTCTAGTAGGCCTCTGATAAGAGGCCCAACCGATCCGGTTGCTCCGTTGCCGGTCGAGTTGCTAGACGAAGCCGGTTTTAGGTTTCTCAAGGTTAACCGATGTTTTCGGATCGGGTACACCGCTCCCCTTCTCCCCTGGCCCGTTGGCCCGATTACCAGTTTTGACACCGCGCAAGAACTGGTATTCTCGGCCGGTACCTTTCGCGGGCAGAACCAGAAAGCGCGACTGCTGACGTTGCTCCACAGAACGAACTAGGTGTGCCCCGAGAGAAAGGAGCCAATTGCACTTCGCACAACTGTATGTGTGTGTGTGTGTGTGTGTGTGTGTGCAGCACGACCTGAAGTCTCCCCGGCTAAATGGGGGAATCCTGTTGACCAACATTGATAACCGGCCCGATGGCTATCGGACACACTCCGGACACTCCGGACGCGCATATCTGGTCATCTTGGAAACAGCGGCGGCGTGTGATTAGATTGCTTGGATTGCCCGGACGCTCTACTTACCTGATACGCACGGTGGTGCTCCAGATGCCGGCCCCGAGCGGGGCTTCACCCGCAACCGGTTTTTCGATGCCAGGGCGACGATAAGATATGATCCCGGGCGAACGTCACTTGCGGACACCCGGTGCAACTCCGGCACGACGGACCGATAAAAGCTTCCGCGTCTCGTTCGCCCCGTACGTCTCGAGTTGTGGCCGATTTGCAAACGGAAAATGCATCTTGCGAACTCCCTGCTGGAGTTCCGAGACGATTACGACCGAGATGAACCGAAAGCTCGAGTGTATGCACTTACGACTTACGTCATCGACGTACGGCAAGAGAGCCGACCGGTGGGGACTTACCGAATTGCGAGGAACGTACGAACCCGGAAGTGCCACTGTACCATACATCTGGAGCGGATGAGTCCATTGGCTTCTGGTGCGCATGTGCGCAACGTGTGTTTCAATTTTTGAGTGTTGTCTAATCCAGGAAACTGCAGCGTACGCGGCAAACGAGATGCAATCGCGCGAGATCTGCCAGCAACTGCAGAGCTAAGCGGAAACAAGTCGCCGGGGCTGCCCACGAAGTCGTCGCGTGATCGGCTAATGAAAGGGAAAGTCTCAAAGGTCCCAAAGAATAGCTCGCTCGCTAGGCCAGCGTTCCTAGCACGATGCTGACACTGCTCTTCCGGGTTTCAGCGCGCTCCCGGAGCTGGAGCTTTTCAATCCGACCACTCCCACTCCTAGTAGGCTACGAGCAAGATACGACATGCGCACTGAACTTTCCGCAGATCGAAGTTGCCGTCGGCTGTGGATCATTAGGTAATCCCTTTGGGGCCTTTCTCAGATGACTTTTGGCGTCTTGTGCTTCTTCTTGGCTTAGTTCTTCTTCTGTTTCTCGCCGACCCCTCTCGCCTTGTGCTGCGAGTGGGTGGTGAACGGTACTGGTTTCACCTTTCCTTTGGGGCCCGTTGCCATCGAAGTAGTCGTCGCCGTCGTCATGCAATGGCCGAGAAGGTCATTCAACTCCGCTGCAAGGAAGGAAGGGCTCGGCTATGCGCTCGACTCACTTTCCAAGGCTTTTGTGCTTTAGAATGGTACGTTTCACTTAAGGTTTGACGACCTTTTCGAAGTAACCGCGGGTAGTGAAGTCGTCTTGCAGGACGAGCCAAGAGTTTGACGTCATAACACTTGATTTATGATCAAGTTGAATATATTGTTGCTCTTCAAGTCTTCGTCTCTTACTGCGGAACTACATCAATGGAGAACATGTTAATGACACTCGGTAGAATATTAAAAATATTATTCATATTTATTCCAAGATATATCCACAATTTAAAAAAATATACTATATGTTAATTATATCGATAAAACGTAAAATGTTAATAGGACCTAATAAAGGTTATGCATAAACTTGATTTATTAGGCACTTGACTATTGCTAGTAAAAGTTTTCAGAATCTTCTTCACTATCATGGACAAGAAAATCTAAAAAATATATATATAAATAGGAACTAAACTATAGATAAGAAGCTTTGATAAGATAAAGTACTAGGAACAAGAATGAAGCATCTACCTTGTCGAGGTTCTGGGTTTTGTGATTCCACGAAATGTTGCTTTAGTGAGCGATATCGTTCCAAATAAATTATTTTTTATGATATTTCACTCGAGATATAAGATAATGTTATAAAAAACGAAAATGCTACATATAAAAATTAGCCTTAAATATGATACGACCTATCTTGCTGTGAATGAGTAAACAAACGAATTTGGAGCGACATTTATCAACAAAAAAAAAAACGTTAGGAAGAGCTGGAAAATAGTTTGAGTACGACTCGCAGGATAAGAATTGAAAAAAAGACTCCAGTGCTATCTGGAATAACTATCAATAATATCGCAGGATCATAAAGAAATCCTCAGCAAATAGCAGCCACATTAAATGACGCAGGCAGCAACCAAAATTGACAATCATCTTCTGCACCATTCTCTTCCGAGGAACACTTACATTAACGATAATGTTTATTCACATGCTAAGATATACGGTGATAAAGGCTTAATCAAGCGTACGCTATCCCTTTCCGGGTCTGCTAAACCTGATTCTAGACCCGTCTTCACCCTCACCGTGCCCTGCTGAACCGGTACGAACGACAGCCCTGGCACGGCCTTTCGAAATCGGCGGCGGTTCCTTTGGCAATCGCGTTGACGATTGTACAAGTGCCTGCCAATATACACGTTCTAAATTGGTTCCACTCGATCGCGTTTTACCGCCACGCACACCTTTGCGCCGTGGTGAGTTTTTAGAGCAGAGGCGGAAACCATTTTCCACACTGAGCAGCACTCGGTGTGTGTGTGTGTGCGTTGTTGTGTACCACAGTTAATCCCTTTCGAGTGCGACACAATGTTGGTGTGTTTTCTCAACGATTGAGCGGATTTGGCTGATGAGCACAGAATGCCTTCACAGGGAGACATACATGGTCATGCAAGCTATAAGCAATCATTCTGTTGGATGGTGGAGTAATAATTGGACTGGCAAATAACCCAAGATTCAGGTAAGCCATTGTCACTTGTATCTGATGAGCATTCCACAAATTTAAAAATCTCTTTAAAAAAAACAAAAGCCTAAGAATCACAATTTAGCTGATTGAACATCCAAACAATTTTGAAAAATCAATAACTTCATGTGGCGTAGTAAATTACAATAATCGCAGGGATCAAACAAAACGCGACTTATCACCTTATCGATAAGTGGCGTAATACCAATTGAATTCCATCCCTAATCGGCCTATTTCATACGTACCTATCATGCTGTCTTCCGATTTGAAGTCATGCAGCCATAAAACGCTCTAGAAGAAGCACAATCCCCCAGCCCATGGGGAAGCCGTGACCCTCACGTGAAGATGGCGAACATCAGGCACAGTGGAGAGGTCCGTCCATTGCCAGTGGACGAATGCATCGAGGCGCGAAAACAATGCAAACACCTCCGGGGGCACTACGTTGTGTTTGATCTACTAAAGCGAAAAAAAAAAATCTTCACATCCCATCCGCAAGCAATGGATGTCTTTTCTTTCCTTTTGTTGTGTATCCGTCACAAGCGTAGTTTGCGAAGTGTTGCTGTTGCTGCTGCTGCTGCTGCTTTGATCGTCATCTACCGCGTATCGTGGATTGTGCGCAACCGAAGTTTGCCGTGCCGAGCAGGAAGGGAAAGGAGACAAAAATGTCAAGGCTAACGAGATAAAAGTGAAAAGTTGTGACAGAGCGTTGCACAGGCAGTACTACTGACGGCTGCCACTACTGCTGCACAATACACACAACACGATCGAACTGGCGCGATCGAAGTCCTGGGCCCGCTGGGGTGTCGAAAGGTGGGAATTATAATATCACGACAATGGCAGGAAGATTTGCGTAGCCACCGGGTCGACATCACGGCAGCGGCCAAACGAAATCGAAATCGAAACCAGTCTCCACACCTCGGCGACTGGCGTCGGAATTGCTCCACAGAACGAAACAGGTTTCGGGCTCGACTGCCCGAAGTCGAAGTCGGCCCATCCTGCGGACTTGCTGCGATGGTTCGAATGGATCCAAATGAAATCAGAACTGGTTCTCGTCAGACGCCCAGATCCCTCAAAGGTCATCGGGAAGATCCTGAAAGGTAGATCACTTTTTTTGTGGGAGCGCACGGAACGCAATCGGAATCGAATGCGATGCCAACAGAGAACGCCACGTCACTAGAAATGAGGTGGAATGAATTGTCCATATCTGCGATTCTTCAACTGTCTATTGGTTGGATGAAGCGAGTTAACACATCCTACGTAGAGTCTGGAGCATGTCGTCAAGAACGAAAGCTAGAGATCTCACAGCCACAAGTTTGTGAATAGAAATTCAATTCTTCAAGCGTAAAAAATGGCATATTAACTTTATCAAACTAGATCTGCCAAACTGTCTTACTGGATACACATCCACCGAAGACGTACTCGGATTTTGAGGTGGATTACAGGCAAGTCTAGCAAGAGGTCCTTAAACGAACAGAACAGAAATACAATTTAATTACAATCATGAGGAACAAATGCCTTCCAATGGGGTTGTCTCTACAGGCAAACAAGTTTCCAAAGTTCCCGTATCAGAACGCGCACCAACAGAACAGAAACATCAAACAGCATTGTCTCACGAGCCCAAGATGTAGATAAAGGGTTATCAAAATGTAATATCAAAACGACTTCCGGTACACCGAACGCGACGTCACAGTGTTTACGTTCAATTTTCGGATGAAAAATAACGTCCAATTTCGTACCACCACGCGACGGGTGCAATCACGCACACACGCACACCAAGTCGTATGAGCCAAGTGCTCCAAACCTCTCCCGCCGCAACGTGACGACCGAGGGCGGGTGGAGCTCGTTATAACAACGCCACTTCACGGTGCGCAGCGGGTTCGGCTCAGGTGCGCAACACACCCGACACCCCAACACGCACCCACCGGGAAAGGCTGCATGTTGACTGCATGGATTGAAAGCATAACGATGCAACTGCGCGTGGCCGGCGGGAGAGGGATGGGAGACGAGACGCACCCATTAAAGTTACCGTTAGTTTGGCGTTTGTGCCGGAAGGGTGGCGATGACGAAGCCAGCAGAAGAAGAAGCAGAAGAAGAGGGAAACGCTTCACGTCGAGAAAGGTGTAAGCCATGTATGATGCCACCCCGAGTGCAATCGCAGCAGGCCCGATCACTTCACGGCTTGCTTAGATGTTCTAAGCAAAAATTTGACCAAACTGAACTCCAAAATCTGCACGTTCCATTCACCTGGGGAAAGGTTAATGGCGACCGGGACGACCTTGAATTGGGGTGGAGCGAAGACGGCTTTATTATCTCCACGAAACATTTCGGCTATGAAGTAACGCGTTTTCACTGCCAGGTGCCGATTGCCTAACCCCCGGTTGCGGTCAATTAAAACCAACTAACAAAAAAAACGAAAGTTCCGCGTTTCGGCAGACACGAACAGACGCAAGCAAAACGGTTGGGGGGAGGAAAAAGAAATTCGAACAGAGCTGTAAGAAATCGGACAAAAACCACTTCGTGGTGGTGGTGGCAGGCACCCCCGGAATGTCTTCGATGAGGTAATAGCGCCACAAACTCGATCTGCTGCTGCTGCTGCCACTGCTGTTAAAGGTAAAATGCAGATTGAACGCCCGCAGCACCCGCCCGGAACAGTGGAGAAGTGAAAGCCAGAAGAAAACGGGGTGAGTGGGGTGTTTTTTATACCAATAAAAAGAAAGCACTAATACTTTATTCACATTACACATTACGCTGCTCCTTCCTTGCGGCGTCGAACACGGTCGCATTGCTTTTAACAGATAAGAAATAGCATACTCTCTTTACATGCTTC
Organism: Anopheles dirus; assembly: GCA_000349145.1. Lineage (NCBI taxonomy): Eukaryota > Metazoa > Arthropoda > Insecta > Diptera > Culicidae > Anopheles > Anopheles dirus. The sequence continues at coordinate 3,613,775 of KB673534.1, forward strand.
CTTACACTAAGGGAACCGCGTTCGCGATACGAAATTGCAATATTGGAATAGTCTCACATAAAACAGCTGCTCGCTGCCTGCCGTCTCGCCGTGAATGATTGCATCCTTTCCCGCCTACCGAAATCTTGTGTGTTTGTTTTTGGCTTAAATTTAGTTCCTTCAGGTGTGTCGCGAAAAAACCGAAACAAAACAGATAAAAACAAAACGTTCAGAAGGCACACGCGCCCCGAACGTTTGCGCTATAGATAGAACAACATTGTACGTCAACCGGATTCACCGGAGGTTTCACGCCACCGGTGGCTGGTCGGTCCGGTCAATCAATTTTTCTGCCCGCGCGCGCCTAATCAACGAAACAATAGCGCACCGTTTTTTAGACGGAGCCGGCCGCCATCCGCCGTAAGATGATCGAAGAGATACAAGCATTTTATTGCAGCGTCCGCTCCGTCAACAACCGTGGAGGGAGACGTTACGGTTCGGGACCAGAATTGGGCCAACCGAACTTATCGTCTGCGGCCATATTGCAAAAAGGTGGAATAGATGCAGCGATGATAGTGCGATGGGTAGGCGCTTATCACCGCGTTTTGACGCACAGACACAAATGCACGCACACACACACCCGTTCGAGCTAGTTTCGCGTACGGGACAGGTGTTTTAGGGCGGTGGCGAGGCTTCTGCGGACGTGGAGCATCATCTCGCCTCATGAATTCAAAGGAAGTGAGAGATTTCGTTGATACGCGAACACTTTCTGGGCGTGATGCTCTTCCGTAGTGGGCGCTTACCCTAAATCCTTCATCCGGCAGTTAAAACAACAACGATAAAAAAGCGAATGTATCTAAACAAACAAAAAAACAACTTGTCACACAGCAGCAAGAGACGCCGCAGCAAGAGCTGGTGTGAGGAGTTCGCTTGTAGCACAAATCTAAACAAAAGGCTCTTGGAGAACAACTTAAACGTCTACTACGCTACGCCTGATCCTTCCTCCGCGTGCAGCGGGATAAAACACGAGATAAAACGCACACTTGCACATTGCCACTGCCGGCTATTCACACGAAACACTCGACCGGGCTCTACTCGACCGTGACCGATTTGGCGAGATTCCGCGGGCAGTCGACGTTGCAGCCGCGCAGCACCGCGATGTGGTAGGACAGCAGCTGCATCGGGATCACCGTCAGCACGCCCTGCAGGCAGTCGACCGTGCGCGGTATCTCCAGCGCCTTCGACGCGAACGTCATCGTCTCGGCGTCGCTCTCCTCGCAGATGATGATCGGGCGGCCCTCGCGCGCCGTCACCTGCTGCAGCGCGTTCATGCACTTCTGGTGCACCGGGTCGCGCATGATGATCATCACGATCGGCATCGTGTCGTCGACCAGCGCGAGCGGTCCGTGCTTCAGCTCGCCCGCCATGATGCCCTCGCTGTGCATGTACGTCAGCTCCTTCACCTTCAGCGCACCCTCCATGCAGGTGGCGAAGTTATACCCACGCCCCATAATCAGCAGCGACTTCTGCTGGTACAGGTCCTGCGCGATCTCCAGCACCTTCTGGTCCAGCATCAGCACCTGCTTGATGTGCGCGTCCAGGTTGCGCAGCCCCTCGATGATCTCGAGCCGGCGGCCCTGCAGCGACAGCCGGTCCTCGCTCATGACCAGCGCGAACATCACCAGCGAGATGAACTGCGACGTGTACGCCTTCGTCGAGGCGACACCGATCTCGGGGCCGGCGTTCACGTGCACGCCGCAGTGCGACTCGCGACAGATCGAGCTGCCGACCGTGTTGGTGATGCCGACGATAAGGGCGCCGCGCTGCTTGCAGTACCGCAGCGCCATCAGCGTGTCGGCCGTTTCGCCCGACTGCGAGATGAAGAAGCAAACGTCGTCCCGGTAGATGGGCGTGTTGCGGTCGAGAAAGTCGGACGCCAGCTCCACCATCACCGGCAGCTCGGTCAGCTCCTCGAGCAGCTGGCGCGTCGCGACCGCACTGTGGTAGGAAGTGCCGCACGCGATCAGCATCAACCGCCGGCAGCGCTTGATCTCCGGGATGTAGTCCTTGATGCCACCGAGCGTCACCTTCTTGCTCGCGAAGTTCACGCGACCCCTCATCGTGTTCACGACCGATTCCGGTTGCTCGAAGATCTCCTTCTGCATGAAGTACCGATAGTTGCCCTTCATGATCTGCTGGATCTCCATCTTGAGCGTGGTGATTTCGCGCGCGTGCGGATCGTCCTGGCTCTTCTTCAGCCGGTGGATGCCGAGCGCCCCATCCTTCACCGCGGCCACGTCGTCGTCCTCCAGGTAGATGACGCGGTTCGTGTGCTCGATCACGGCGGACGCGTCCGACGCGAAGAAGTACTCGACCTCCTCGCCCGGGTTGATGAAGTCGGCCGTGTTGTCCGGCGTCGGTTCGACCTGCACGTTCCCGACCGACCCGTGCCGGGGGCCCTTTCCGTACAGGATCGGCACGTGGTTCGTGGCGAGGCTCGTCTTCGCCTTGATGCCGACGAGCAGCGGCGAACCGCGGCGTGTCACCACACACTCGCCCGGGAAGTGTTTCGACTTGAACGCGAGCGCGAACGCACCCTCGAGCTGCTGGATCACCTGCTCGACCAGCTCGCGGAACGAGTAGTTCGGGTGCTGCTTCCACAGATGGTGCACCAGCTTCGCGATCGCCTCCGTGTCCGTGTCCGACTCGAACGAGTACCCGCGCAGCTCCAGGAACGTCTTGATGTCCTTGTAGTTCGTGACGATGCCGTTGTGCACCACGACGAACGCGTTCGTGTCGTCCGACCGCTGCGGGTGCGAGTTCACCTCGCTCGGCGCACCGTGCGTCGCCCAGCGGGTGTGCGCGATGCCGACGTGCGTATCGCACGCCGCCCCGAAGTCGACCGTTTTGGCCGCCTCCCGGATCGCGTCCTCCAGCACCTTCACCTTGCCGGTGCGCTTGAACATCAGGATGTCCGCGTCGACGGTCGCACCGTCCACGGCCACACCGGCCGAATCGTACCCGCGGTACTCGAGCCGCTTCAGCCCGTTCAGCAGCAGATCCAGCACCTCGCGCCGCGTCTTCGGCGTGAGGAAGTTGAGGTACGCGAAAATGCCACACATTCTGCTGCTGGTGGTGGGGCCGTGTTTTTCTTCACTTTTACGTTGCGTTACAGTACGGACACGTCTCTCTCACCACGTCACGGTGGTGGGGGGGTTGTTTCGGTAACGCGATGTGTGCACGGAACGCGAACAGAGAGAGGCAGATCTTTCCGCGGGCGCTTACAACCGAAGACTGAGCCGTTTGCGTGCCGGTCGACACCAGTTTATTGTTGCAGCTAGCTAGCGCGGTGTCTGCCGCTGGTGCCTTGGTGTTGGTGTTGGTGTGCGCGTCTTGCGGTTGGCTCCTTCCAGCCACCGAAAGCAAACGAGTTCTTCTTGGGCGCGCTGTGTACCGTCCGTGGGTGGTGTGGTGACTGGCAGCACGTATGTTCCTAACGCGCTGGAGGGGGTGGTAATAGCAGCCAATCGACTACTAGAAGCGGCGGCAACTTTCACCCGATCGACTTCCTCGACCCGATCGACGGCCGCTTCTCTATCCCCTGCTTAGTATGCAGCGCGTCGACTTCTCCGTGATGCTGACGGGCGGTTCGGGTGGCCCCGTGTCGATCCCGAAATTCAAATTACGAACGCAATCACGCAATAGATGGAGCGCCTGCTTTGATGACGACGACAACGCCGCCTCCTGCACTGGCTGTTGACGTGTACCTTTTCCTGAGGCTGGGACGATTGTTTGTTTTGTTTGCGGTGACTGCCGTGCATCGGTTTTGTGTTTGCTATCGGTTTTGTGATTGGCTGATGTCACTTTAAGGAAAATTAATCACCGTATCCTGCGAGGTCCTGATTATTCGATATTCACAAAATAGCACAAAACACTCGACTCGCACGCACTCAAAATCCCGGTTACCAATGAAAGAAGCAGCTGAGCTCGGAATGTACGTATCACGGCACACACGCGGATACAATTACTGATGGTCACGAATGGTTAATCGTTTTCCCCCGAACTGGAGGACCGTGTTTTCCGCTTTAAAGCCCCGCGCGCGATAAGAGCAGGGCTAGTCCGATAATTTGCTGTATTTGTTGTGTTTATTGGTGTTTTTTTCTTTTTTTTCACACCGATTCGTGTTTTTTCTTGACGGCTCTGTGCATCCGTCACAAATGCCAACGTCGCCTGTCAGCTGACTGTCAACAAACGTGTGGGGGTGGGGGGAGCTTTTTCCCAAGGAGCACTTGTGGCGCTATTCGAAAGAGCGTGGCTGTTCAGCTGTTGTTCAGCAACGAGTTGACCAGCGAATGGTTTGGGCGCGAGTTTTTTGTTGTAACTGCCAACCACAACGTGGTGATGATTATTTTGAATAATTCGTTAAACGAAACGTTACGAAATTATGCTTGAAATGTCTTACCAGGGAACGTATTCTCTATTTAACCGTTAATCTCGACTGCAAACTTACAACGGAAAGATAGTTGTGGAGTCAACGTGTGATATGACCGTGCCTGAATGTAAAGTTGTAAGCACATATATTGAGATGGAATGGAACAATGGTGATGGTTATTACCACCAATAGAGGGCTAACTCACAATAAGTACAAAAACTTACTGATAATACATAAACTACGTTTTTAATCTAATAAAACAATAAATCATGTGAAGTATTATGAAAAGTACAGAGTACAGAGAGAAGGGTCAAGAAAGATAAAATTCCCATCATTATAACAACATTCGATTCGAGCAATGCAGGATGTAGAGGAAGTATTGCAGGCGACTTGAACAGACCTTATATCGTTGTCAATCTTTTCCATCTACTGAATTGTCCTAAATCGCCCAAAAACATTCCCCCTTTGGCGTAGACTTTCCTAAACCCCATGCTACATCGAACTGAAATGAGATTTCCAAGAATAATTGTGATTAGACTACTGAGAGCAGAACTTTGCGCAGTCTGTAGTCTATATCCGGTGAACGAGGAATGAAGGAAGCTGTTCAAAAGTGTAGTATTCGAACAGGAGCTATACTCAAAGCCATCGTCGCGGTTGATTACGAATTGACGATTAATGGCGATACCAACTTTAACAAAACAATGGCCGATTACGTTATCCGATAACCATCACAGGGCGCTAGCGATGTGCTCGGATGCAGTATGCTAGTCTGGTTTCAATCTCGCTGGTCTGATAATCACGGTGCGTTTGTGCAATGCGGCTCTACTGCGCACGTTGGTGGTGTACTGTGCGCGTGTTCTGGTGCTGCACGCAGTTAATAGCTCAGCTTCTCCAAGAAGTGGACGCACAGAATCTGCTCACAAGCTTCGAGATCGCTCATGGATACATCTACCCCCCGAGCGTAACCGTGGCGGAAGGTGAAGTTCTGCAGTTGCGCCTTCTCGTGCCGATGCAGGAGGGCGATCGATGCTTCTACCGCGAGCCGGGTTCACCAACGGATATCGAAGTGAACGGTATCGACGATGATGCACCAGAGCCGGGGCCATCTCGTCGCCCAACCAAAATGGCACGGCGAATCGGAGACCAGGAGTGCAGTATTCGCGTCAGTCCGGTTCACCAGCGGGATGCCGGTTTCTGGCGGTTGACGCTGGTACGTGACGCGGATCGGGTACGCGGAGTCACGATGGTGGACGTGATCGAACGTCCGGCCGTGCCGGAAATCGGAATGGGAGGCACCGGCATCAGCTCGCTGGAGGAGATTAGCCCCGACCGGACCGAGTACTGTTTCGTGCTGCGTCAGGGGGCGACGGCCACGGCCAGTGAGGGGGCCATGCACGGTGCGAGCAGTGTGCCGATGTACGAACGGTGCCACCTGCCGCTGAGTGAAACCGATCCGACCGGAGCCGGCATGTGGAGTGTGATTGCCGGCGTGCAGGGCCAGATGCGGGAGATGACGTACGGGATACACATCGAGAACAAAGGTACATGGCCAACAAGCCGTTTCAAGCTCTTTGTTCGAGTTATCACTCGTGACGCAGAAAATAATGCAAGGCAAACCCTGATAACCATCGTGATTTGAGCAGAAATTTCCTGATTAGCGGATGGGTCTTTGGAATTAGGGACATGGGTGATTTTAGGGCTAATGTAGTGAAGCGATTCTAGACATTACCTTTTTTCATGTAATATTGAAAAACAACATCGGATCGTTGCACAGGAGGTAATATGAAGCGACGTTTAAGAGTCAGACTAAACAAGCAGAGAGATGAGGCGATCGATTAAAAAAAATGAACGCCCACAAAAAATCAAAGTATACTCTGATTTAATAAGATCCAAGAGCAGTTAGAGGAGTCTTTAAAATGATCCAATAAGTAAGATATTTGTATTAGAAACTCAAGCTAAGAAAAGTGTACTAACTATCAAAATCAGTTTAAAGAATCAATGGACTACGACTTCGGGTGGGTTTTGAGCACACTGTTCCTATTTCTGTCCATCTTCCAGAGGAGCAAATCGTGACCTCGGTTCACAAGGAGACGGACTACCATGTGCTCACCTGCCATCTGCTCTACACCAAGCTGATGCTCAAGTTTTGCCGCTTCGTCCGTCTCACGGACGGCTTTGGGCTGAATGTGATCCCGGGTGTTGGAACGCCTCGCTACGGCTATCTCGGTCGTGGTTTCGAGCGCAACGAGTGCGGACTGGAGATCATCGGCCCGGAAGGGCTCGACCGGGGAACGTGGAAGTGTTTGCTCGGCTACGGCGATGCCACCCTCACCAAGGTGTCCGGTGCGATCGTGGACAACTCGGACACGAGCCCACCGCTGGCCATCGTCGGGCTGGACGAGCACGTGACGGCGCAGAACGGAACGATGGCGTCGCTGCTGTGCAACGCGAACAAACCGATCGACTACTGCTGGTTCCGCGGCCCGCACGGGCAGTTCTACACGCTTTCGGAGAGTCTGACGGCAGAGGGACGCGACGGTGGCCACCAGCACTGGTACAGCGGGATTGCGCTGGCGTTGGGTGAGTGTGGCATCACGTTCGCCACCATGCTGGATGCGGAGCACGCCGGCCGGTGGCATTGTTACGTCGGCAGTGGGCACGTGTCCGCGCTGGAAGTGTCGGCCGCGTTCGAGGTGCGCATCTCGCGCACGCAGATGATCGCGCAGGTGGATCGGGTCGAGGCGGCCGTCGACTTTCCCGCCCTGATCGGGTGCGACTCGATACCGCGCGGCACACCGCTGCAGTACTGCCGGTTCGTAACGCCAACCGGGGAGGCGTTCAGCCTGAACGAGAACGTCACCAACGAACGGCCCGTCCTGGGGCGGTTCTATTCCAACCCGAACCACAACCTGGCCAAGGGTTCCTGTTCGCTCGTGATCGCCACCGTGCGGGCGGAAGACTTCGGGGAGTGGATCTGCGCCGGGAAGATCGAGGGTCATCCGATGGAACACATCTACGGAGTTGTGCTGCACGATCGGAACGAGAAGACCGACGGGGAGGTGGTGCCGGAAGCGACGGGAGAGACACTTTCTGCCGCCTCGATCAGTGGCATGGTGATCGGCGCGATTGCGGTGGTTGGTGGCGCTGTTGGCGTCGGGTACTGGCAGTTCCGGAAGCGGTTGCATCGGCAGGCGGCAGCCACCAACCATGAGATCCAGATGGCAACGATCGAGTCGACGGAAGGAGCGCGCTCCGAAAGAGTGGACCAGAGAATAAGTATCGGAAGCTCTGGAAGTGACAGCAGCAGCCAGACGAGTCGTCACAACCTGCAAGCAACAACGCTTTAAGGTCTGCACAGATACATGTAGTTTTCTTTAAAAAATCGTTCTAAAATAAAGTCTTAAACAAATGCATCTAATGAATAGTATTATCAGAGGCTTCGGTTGACCGCAAGAGTAAGTCTTACCTGATAAAGTTTAGAGATTCTTTCAATAGCAATAGGCTACTGCTTCGAACTAACGTCAATGAGTGAGTTTATTCGATTTGCTTATTAATTTTACATTACATGCTCACGAAGACACAGGGAAAGTAGTGTACATCACGTTCGACTACGCTCGATGCTAAATGTTCTACCCGCTAAACAGATCTAGGATGTACGTTTCTCGATTGACTAATATCAAATTGGATGATTAACATTCACCGCTGGAGATTGCAAGGAGATTGTTTGTTTTGGTGCGTGGACTTGGAGGGCAACGGACATTAGACGCCGGGCGAATGAAATCGGTGCTGTTCCGTTCCGGGAAGAACGTTGCGCGCATGCGTGTTCCACTCCCTGCATGCCTTACTGTAACGTGTCTAAGTAGTTGAAAGATGCATTGTTTTCTTCTTCATCTTACGCTTACGCTGGTCTGACTCCTGCCATTGACTCCTCCAAAAAAAAAAGATGCTTTCCTTTGGCACAATTTATCGTCGATGACTATGTTCTTACTTTCCTACCTTTCTCGGTTATGTTTCCGTTGCCGGCCGATAAAAACGTAAAAGCTAAAAACCCTGCACGATCCCTCCCCACACGCGGAATAAAATAGAAAATATCAACAGCAAATGTAAAACGACGGGAAGCAAATAACAAAAAACAAAACAAACAGAACCGAAGAAAACATCAACCAAACGAAGAACTCAGAGCTAGCGATGTATGTGTGTGTTTGTATATGTGTGTTCGCACCTGTATTTGCGCTATTCGCTGAATTCCTGTTCCTTTGTTTTTACCCATATTAATGGTCCTCCGCTGCGTGTCATACGCGCTCAAACATTCTTTGGCCACAGTTTCAGGATGGGTTTTTTTTCTTGAGTTACGACGTTCACTAGATAATCTCGTAATTGTGATCAGTCTATTCGTGTAGCAATTAACCTTAAGCGATAAAATCATATAAAAACGAAAAGTTCATCTGTAATACCTAACACAACCCGCAGGATGCCTTCTTCCCTTATTCAGCTGCTATTCGTGCTATTCGATAGTTAACGTAACCCGCAATGATAAAATAAACTGCAAAAAATTCAATAGCGACAGCAGCTCGTTACCACGATGATTGAAAATGGCTCTCCAGCTTGCATTCAGCTCTTCTACAGCAAAGTAAGCTTTGCAAACTGCATACCTCCAGGCTGGCTTGATTATCTGCGCCGTAAAATGTGCAATCTGCAAGGCAAGATGCTGATTGACAGCTGGACAACAGCTGCTTAGCCGCTCTTGCTCAGCAACGCTCGACGAGGTGATTCTACATTACAAATCTAGAGCAAATAGAGTATTTTTCGCGTACAATAATATTTAGGAGAGTAATCACACTGAATTCCATGAACAATATCCACTGGTTCACCGATCTTGGCAGTATGCCCAATAAGAAAAGTTCTATCTCGACACTTAACGTTAACGACGCTTCAACCCGTGGCGATTGTTTTTGCTGTACACGAAAAGAAATGAAAACTTAGCGTAATGAAATTCTACACCGTATCTAGACTTGGGAAATGAAAATGAATGGGATTCAGTAGAGTAATGTTTCACTCGCTCTCTCTCTCTCTCTCTCTCTCTCTCTCTCTCTCTCTCTCTCTCTCTCTCTTTCTCTCCTGAGTGAGGGACTTTACACCCGAACGGAAAGCAATGCTTTCAATGGAAAATGGACCCAATCCAGCCTAACAGTGAGATCCGATACCTTGGGTGATGGAGTTTTCCAGCACGATGTGAAACTCGTCCAGTGGCTCCAAAATTTGGCGCAGGAATGTCAGCAGCCCCTTCTTGCGCATGAAGCTCTGCTCCTCGTACATCTCGGCCGTCACGCGTGTGTACGCCATCGGCACGAGCATCCGGTGCAGCAGATGTTCCCTGGAAATAGTATCACAAAGAGTAATTTGAAGAAAAAAAATGTTAAAAAGGAAGTAGGGAAGTAGCAAACGTAAAGGAAGTTATACATCACTCCACGCACACACACAGACACACGTGTTTTTGAAAGATAGTTTCCCGGGGTGCATTACCTCAAACTCAAACAGATAAACAGTTGGAATCGACCATCCTTGCCGAGTGTCTGCTTGACGTTATTGATCTCGTCCATCAGGTGGCAGTAGCAGTGCCAGACAGCTGACAGTTCCTGACGTGCGACGGGTGAGAGTGCGACACCTGCAACGCCACCACCACCACCACCACCACCACCACCAGTACCGGGATGTCCCATGCTCGTTCCTTGCGGTGGCGATTCCGGGCTCGAGCCACTCGTTGGTGGTGAACTTGAAGAACCAACACCACCACTTCCACCACCACCACCGCGCACCGTCTCCACCGATTCCTCCACCAGACAGATCTCGAACTGCTCCTTCACCCGGACGAAGTAATCCCACAGGTAGAAGTTACGACCGAACAGCCGGGACGAGCGGAACCCACACAGGAACGCCTGCTCCAGACACTTGACCAGCCCGTTCTCGCCGCACAGCAGGTTCGTCAGTGAGCTGGCGTCCCGGTCCCGGCTCGGCCGGTAGTGCCACTTGACGATGGCGTTCACGCAGTCACCGAGCATGTGCTGTATGTCGGACGGGCGTACCTCCGGGCGCTGTATGCTGGGGCTGCGGGTGCGCGGCGGTGTCCGGCACGCCTCGACCAGCTCCTCGCTGTCCACGGTACGCGGTACCAGCTGTCCGATCAGCAGCCGTTCGATCGACCCATCGTCGATACCACGGCCGAGCCACCGACCACATGGAAATCTGTCAAAGCAGATGGCGATGGTTGGAGGTTAGAATTTGAGCAACGCAATGCACTTCTCAGCCACTACTCACTTGTAGGTATGTCCCGTAACTTCGTTCCGCACGACGACATGCTCCACCAACCATTTCGATGACATTCCCGTATCGTCGTGCCCGACACGTAGAGATGTTAGGATTCCGAGCGTTTTGTGCTGTTTGGGAAAGGGGCAACTTCAATATCTCCCGGTATTAGACGTAGCTAATGCCCCGACACTTACGTGGAACACAAACTCCAGCGAGTGGCGCGGCACACCGATGATCTGCGTCTCACCCAGACTTCCCGAGATCGCTATCCAAACGTTCGCGGACGTGGTCGCCGCGCTGGACTTCTTCGACGGGAAGATAACCACCCGGTACGGTAGCTTCGTCGTCGGGTACGTGTTGGTGAAGCAGAAATAGTCCACCGCGTTCAGCGTCAGCAGGTGGTACAGGAACTGTTCCACCTCGTCGTCGCAGCGCACGAACGCGGACCGTTTGTACAGTTGACGTAGAAGCGCCGCATCGGACAGGAGCGTTCGCAGGTGCCGCGACAGTACCTTCTTCTCCAGCGCCAGCCGAACCCAGGCACGGGCGTATCCGATGTGTGTTTTGATGTCCGTCATCGCTAAAATGTTACTGTGAGAGAGATGTGTAAAAATGAAATGTTGAACATATCTCGATTGCTGGCAAATGGTTTATGATAAGGTATTAAGGCCTACCGAATGTCAAACTCGAGCGATTCCGGAAGGGGTCGCAACTGTTCCGGTCCAAGACTTTTACGCTCCCGTGACTTCGACCGACCGCGGGTCGGTGATGGTGGTGGTAGCTGCGGCTCGATGGCCAAAGATGATAGGTCTGCGCATGCGAAAGAGAACAAAACATCGTTTAAAAATCGATGCGATTTTTTGTTGCGAAAACTAAAAGCAACATAAATGTGAAAATATAACTCCATAAAGCAAATCAATAAGTGATAATAAAATAATAATTAAAATAAATCATTAAAGCACACTGGAAAACTAAAACTAACGTGGCTAAAGTTAAATAAAAAAATATGCATTGTCGATTTTGCCCAATTAATCGTCGATTTCGTAAAATTAAATTTGTATTTATATGTATCGCGTGTTTCATTGGTAGATAGCGATATATCTATACATCAATTTCCTTTTTATTTTTATTTATTTTCAACAAGCTTCAGAGTATTATGCCTCTAATCTCTTTGCCTTGTTAAGATTAATTCTTCAGTGAGATGATATGAATCAAATTCACAGAACACTGCTCCAGCGACTTTACATCAGTGCTACAGCTGACATTTTGCTTTTATCAAGCGGTTTAAGTAGATATAATATTTACATCAATTATGGGAGGAATAATTTCACATTATTCCAGTAAATACAATCCACCTGTTATGGCATTTTTCAGATTACGCGAGAGTTATCATAAAAGAGCCATTCTTGAGCATTCCTTTTGGGATTTGGTACCGATAATGCGATGTATAGAGCGACGTCCAATTATACGTAATTTTCTGTACCTATTTCTCATTCGGTTTTCTCTCCTTCATGGCATCTCTTCGCCTCTATTTCTATTTCTTAATTTAGCCCACAGCATACTTTTACGGTAGGATCTAAATAAGCTGCTCTAAATCTGAGCCTTAAAATGAGTTTTATCACTGTTTTCATCTTATATGGTAATAGCCTCAGCCCGGTGTTACGAATTTATACAATTTAGATTTGTTGAGGTGTCGGTCAAGTAATGATTTCAATTTGAAAGGAATTACCTAATGTTGGTAGTGAGTATTTTGAAGATACAAACTTGGTTAATTACTTGCAGGTAAAACACATTACTCTTAGCGATACCACAAAAACACGCTCCCAATGCACACAGACACACGAACGCACACACTGGCCGCAACTGGAAAGGATGCTCGGCGGGCGCACACACCAGCAAAGGCCGTCTTACTCACCGCAGTGACTGCGCGTGGCAAACAGGTTAGCAACCGACCCATTACGCATACCGACAAAAGAAGCAACGACATCGGACAACACAAAGTTAGTAAAGCGACCCGGCGACGCTGGTGGTGGTGGTGGTACCGTTTCCGCCGGTGACCGGGCCACGACGTACGGCAGCGACCCAGTGTCCCCGGTGGCCGGCTGGCAGCCCTGCAGCCGGCGCATTTTGTGCGCAATGGACGTGTGATACTTAAAGCCCGGTCCGGTGGTACCGCTCCGGGGCGGTTTTAGCGTGCGACAGCGCGTTTCCGAGTAGCTGCGTGTACTCGCTAGTAGATTAGAGACGCGTTAAAGAGTTCTCACGTTGGAGCATAAAAGCGTCACAGGATAACCAAATAGGAAAGAAAGAATAGTTATTGAAAAGGAAAATTAAACGAAAGACTCCAAACTATAAAGTTTATGTTATAAGTTGATGCGATAACTGCCGAGAGAGAAAGCAAAGGGATACTGAAAAACCTGCGGTTCATGCAGACGAATGCAAACAAAAAACGAATTATTGAAACTCTAACTATAAACGTACAATCCATCCGCTTCCTCATGACCGTCCACGCTAAGGCTGTGATGGAAAGAAAATGTGATGTGATGTTAGAGGAGGGATTGTTTTAGCACCTCGAGAGTGATGAGTGCTGCTGTGCTTCTTGTGCCTGCTCACCAACGGTATCTGGGAAATAGAACTACACAAATAGACGCAAACGTCTCGTGAACTAACCTGGCGTAAGGTAGCTGTTTTCCATCTGATGCTTGCCCGGGTTCTGACAGTCCTTAATCTCCAGATACGCCGCCAGATGCGTCCACAGTGCGGATTTCCCCTGCTTGTTGATCAATCCGTGCGACCACACCTTCTCCAGCAGATCACACAGCGAGGCGATCATCGTGTTCTCCTCCACACCGGTAACCGACGCTTCGCCACTGAGACCGAGCTCGATCGCTTCCGTACCCATCTTTTCCAGCAGCATCCGCTTCGTTTTACTCTTGATGTCCTTCAAATTTAGGAGAAGATTTTTTATTGATTTTCCATTTTCTATTTCTAACAAGGCATAGGTTCTCACCTTCAACAACTTCTCCACAAACGTCCAATTGGCCTGGGCTAACAGGGCCGGACTGATTTCGGCACCGGACAGGTTGGCGGAGTTGCGATTGGATTTATTCCCGTCCACATCTTTTGACAGCCCGGATGAGTTTGGTCCCGCGCCGTCCAGCGATATTTCTTTCACCTTCCACTTCGTGCTGCCGTTCTTTACGCGACGCAAACTGTTACCTCTGCAAAAGAAATAGTACAATAAGAGATAAACATTGAAGCACCAAAGCATGCTACAAGGGTAGCAAGTCCCCAGAGCTGTTAATGTTCCCGAAACCGAGAAAAGTCACATGTTAGTGAAGAAGTACACACCCAGCGTAGAATAGCAATAGTGAGCAAGCGTGTGAAAGCGTGAGAACAAACCACCGATACATAAAACAAATAAAAAATTGTATAATACAAACCGAAAGAAGAATCAAATAAAAATCCTTACCTGCACGAATTATACAAACACTTGCAAATTATTGCGTGAAGCTAAATAGCCTGACCACGGTGGCACTGACGAACGTTATCCTTTTTGCATCTTTGTGATTGAGTTAAATTTACCATCAGAACAGTGCGAATTAAATTATGTAACAAAAGAAAGCGCTGCAACTGGTGTTTGTTAATAAGAAAAATAAGGATTTTTATTGCATTTCGTTCCGTTTTTTGTTCCTCCATCTGAGCTCACACGCACAAGCACATACGGCAGCAGCTGGCAATGTGAAGATGTACTCGTCTCGTCTCTAATCTCTATCAAAATCTACAAACTAATCATCATCACGTATCGAAACACAGTTCATGCACAAACAGTGTAATAAAAATAAAACAAAACATTTCACATTCATGCATAACACATCACGCACAGGGAAAACTCATGTTCTAATTAGAGAGAATCACGACCTAATGGATAAAGTTAACGCACTAAAGAGGAGATTTGCTTCTAACCGGCTGCTGTAGCTGTGCACGGTGTTTGAGGAAACTCGAAGTGTGTGCAGTTGAAGAAATTGAGGTGGTAATTGAGAAATGTACATAAAAGAAGGAAAAATCAAACTGACATAAACTGAAATGACGTAAAAAGTTCAAAAGAATAAAAAAACCTATAATAAACTATATTTAAAATACTATAAAAACAAACGTTAAAGTCATACTTAATAGTGGATAACTTGTTTGATTCAATAAAAAATAGAATATTAAAAAGGCACACTTGTTACAGTCGTCGTTAACATTGTAGAAGTAGCTTTCAGTGCAAAAGGACACACTATCTTAGCTGTTTCCTACGTATTGCTGTGGCAACTATCTGGAATGGAGCACAACGCTAGAAACTAGTTGAAAGGAAATTAAAAGAGCTACAGGACGATGTAATAAAACAGCTCGCTTAAACGTATGGTACAATTATTGCATTAAAACAACTAGAAAGCTATCGTATATCTGCAAACGAACAATACAACTGCAACTAAAATAACGTTTGAAATATCACAACAATTTACACTTGAGGTTGTCCAGTTTGAAACCGTCTGTCTCTCTGTCGGCTTTCTGGTGTCGTGTAGGAAAGTCGTTGCGGTTCAACTAGCGTACGTCGAAGCTGGAAGCCCACCCATAACATAGCAAGATCGATAAGGAAAGCATCACACCTCAAACGCAAGCGAACCGGACCACATTTGGCTGTTCAACTTGAGAAGCATCGTCCACGAATCGACTTGTGCTCTGCTCGGTTTGCAAGTTGACTGAGGCTCGGCCGTTAATTGTAAGCATCATGTATCGTTTCGATCCCGCGACCGGTTGCACACCAGGTTGCTCGCGTATCCACCGGCTCCTCTCCACGCCAAGCCTTCTACCAACCAACCGACGACACACACACCGACAGAATGTATTTTAAAAAAATGCAAACAAACCATGCCTCAAACCTGCGCGCACAGCGCTGATTCCGGAAAAGGGAGCAGAAAAGTTTGGCAGCGAAAACAATACACACACACATATAGACGCGGACGCGTAACAGCGTGCTATTCGTACCTCGAGACGCACTCTTGGTTGAGGACGGATTTCTCCAGCAGCGGGAAGCTCCGGTAGTAGGGTGGCCGCTTGTCCAGTATCTCGCTCGGCGGCGCCACCTCCATGTCTACCGCCTGCAGCCGCTTCTCGAGCAGTTTCTGCGTTTCCCTGGCCAGCAGGCACGGCTCGTAGTTGGCGGTACGGATCATGCTCTCGCCACCGTAGCGCTTACTGGAGATGGAAGAACGAAACGTCAAGCAATGTAAAAAAAAAAACGAAAACAATGCTATTATTACCGCAATATTTTTATCCTCGAATCGAACAGCTTTAGGCTGTACTCCATGTCGCCGTTCAAGCTGTCCACTAGCTGACAGCCGTTTACATCGTCACCCCACGAGAGCATGATTTTGTTATCAATCAGCGTGGCGAACATTTGGCTCTCGAGAAAGCGAGACAGGAACGGGCGGTGGTGTTGCGGTTGGTCCGATAAAAATGACGCCTTGTCGAAGTTGTGCAACGACTCCCTGTTTGTCAGCCATTCATCTTTGCTCTGTTGCGAATTGTGAATGAGAGGGCGCGGAAAAGAACATTATATTTTTGGACTTTTACATGGTTTCCGGTGAATGCTTATTTCCTCCAGAACCCTTTCTTCCAGAATTATAATGCAACATTCAA
The DNA here is from genome assembly GCA_000349145.1 of Anopheles dirus. Classification (NCBI taxonomy): domain Eukaryota; kingdom Metazoa; phylum Arthropoda; class Insecta; order Diptera; family Culicidae; genus Anopheles; species Anopheles dirus. The sequence continues at coordinate 3,630,174 of KB673534.1, forward strand.
TCAATCATACGTACCTGGTTGGGGAGTATAACAAAGTGTTCGTAAGCGGCAAACATCTGCACGAAGCGGTTGAGGAAAATTTCGCGCAGCGCGTTGTTCAGTCTCAGATCTTCGTAGTACTGTTCGAGCGTGGAGAGCGGTTGCTTCTGCTTGGCGCTGGGCATCACCTCGTTCGGTCCGCCGCTGCTGTCCACCTCATCGCCACCGCTGCGACGCACAATGTCGACGATCCGCTGCCGCACGTCCGGGCGCGCCGGCACGGCCGTCGGTGGCAGTGGCAGATCCGGCGAGTTCGGCCGATCCCAGTCGAGCAGATCGTGCAGCGAGTGCTTCCGGCGGACGTGCATCCCGGACGGGAGCGTGCAGCTCGCCGTCATCATGTCATGGTCCTTGAGGAGATTCTTTGGGCTGAGTATGCTGGGCGGATCGAGGGAACGGTCGCGCGGCACCGCGTACTTGTCCAGGACGGCCGTGATCTCCGAGATGAAATCGTGCCGGTACGGGAAGGACGGCAGTTCCTCCGGCAGCTGTACCGACTTCTTGTCGATGTCGACGTAGCACAGGTTCGCCTCGCTACCGATCCGCACGCTGCTGTCGCAGTCGGCGTGCAGTCCCATCACGAACGGGACCGGCGCGTCGAGGAAGTGGTGCAGCGAGGCGGGCAGGATCGGGGCGTACACGTGCGGCCACTGGAAGGGAAACAGCAGCGAGGTGATGCACTCCGCCACGATCGTCAGCTTCTGGTAGTCGGACGAGCGGAGCAGCACTTGGCTCTCGAGCAGGACGCACGTGAACAGCTGGATGACGCACTCCACCCCGAGATAGGTGAACAGCAGCCGCAGCGGGAAGTCCATGAAGGGCAGCTCATCTTTCAGGGCGGGCCGCTGCAGGATGGTGGCGATAGGAGGTAGGTGGGGCTCTTCCGGGGGTATGTATATTCGTATGGATTTGCCCGGTGAAGGCGTTGACACCTCGTACAGGATGTTGTACACGTAGCTCTCCAGGCTCAGCCGGGATCCGGGGTGTCGCGGAAGACATCTGAAACGAGAAGGGATGGTGAGTTAGATTAAGTAGATATGCAATACGTATAAATATGAAATACAAAGTTCAGTGGAGGTAGAACAAACTAATCTGACTATACTGACTATTGAGTACCTTATGAATAAAAGTCAAAAATAGCATTCTACGCCCCTTCAACACCTACTGATCAATTATAACATCGATTACTTCTGTTCGTCGCGGCGTATTCTTAAATCGAGCACCTTGACCACCACTACTCACCGATAGAGATTCTGAAGAAACAGCTCAGACACGTGCGCGTACGGCACCTGACAGACGAGCGAGAGGCTCTTCGCCACGTACAGCTTATCCTTCGTCACGTCGTAGTAGCTGAGGGCGGACGCCGGAGCTTGGGCGGCTATTTTGAAGTGCCGCGGCAGGGACCGGCTGACGGGGCTTTCCTTTACGCGCCGCAACGTCCCCGGCGGTGGTTGCTGCGAGCTGGAGATTTCCGTGATGAACATCGACTGGAGCGTGTGCATCGCACTGCAAATCTGCCTGTTGCGCACCTCCTCGTAGAACACCAGGCTGAACCCGTAGCAGCGCTTGCCGTCCTCGCGCGTCGTGGCGAACGCGTGGAACCGCGGGTCGATGTTGTGCTTCTGGGTGCGAAAGCGCAACCCCTGCGGCAGGGACAGCATGCAGATGCCGTGCGCATCGAACGGATTCCACGCGACGTGCTCGGGATAGTGGGCGAGGGGTTTGCTTTTGTACGCACTGTCTAGTGGCGAGCAGTGGAGGCTGTCACCTGAGAGGTTGGAGAAGAGAAAATATTGTTATAGTACAGATAAAGATGTTGTATTTGAAGATATTACTGAGTGTGCTTATCCAATGTGTTTTGAAGACCATGGCTTGCATGATAGAGTCGATGAAATGGTTCACATGAGTATTTCCTTCATATTCAAAAAGTAAATGTGCTATCGTAATCATTTTCTGAAGAAGATTAATGAGCACAAAACGATGATCATGTACACGCCATTGCATCCTAAAGCTGTACTTAAACGGGCGAAATTCTTCGGACAGAATGCTCGCACCTGTTTACACATTCCCATGTACCGTCATCCCGCTCCCAAGGCCTCGGGGCAAGAAATACATGCAGCGTTCCACTCCATGACCTATGATTATATGTATGCACGACCTACTGTGCGCATCCCGCTCGGAACGCCTGAAACGGTAGTTTGCTTATTCAACTGCTTTTTTCCCCTTCAGGCAACGACCAAACAGAGGGCTATTGACCGAACTGTACCGCTACTGTCGGCATAGACTCCGAGATGATCCGGAAAGAAAAGTTGTCATTGAAGACGGATAGTATGCCGGGGTGAAGCGTATGTAAAGCAGGAGGCAGGAAAGCTCGCACGCAATAGTACGCACACACACAGTCATTCTATAGAAAGACACAATTGCTAGCAAATTGCACCACTCAGTGAGGCACCACCACTTTAAGCTAGGTACCCGGTGGCAAGTGTTGCAAGTGATGAAGTGTTCGCAAGGGAGGTGTGCGAAGCGATTAGAATCGCTTGGTGAACATCCCACTCATCCGAACCCGAACCCGGGATCATTATGTTCATGTGGCACGTCGTACATCAGAGTCGGTAAATGGTGAGCTTATGACATGCTTGACTTGAACGAGGTCATCTGCTTTGCTTTGACGTAATGGACGATAGTAACTTCTCTGATGGGAGATTTGGGATAGCGAAAGATAGCGAGAGATTTCGATACATCCACATGAAGGAGGCGATGGAAATTATGTCTAAAGTCGCGATGCTGGCACTCTATTGAACCTTTGGACTTGATGATTTGCGAAACGGACGATTAAGATCCTCGTGTACGCTTTTAGATCGAAGATCCTGTTCGAATTATCTCTTGATAGCGTTCGAGACGGAGCATACATAGATACATAGACAGGATGTTTAGATACCAAATATCTGAAGAATAGTGGGCCATTGAGCGCAACAAGTTATGCAACGAATTCATTGTCTTGAAGCGATCAGTCAGAATTATATCAGTATGATCCAGCGTAAAGTTCTTCTCCATGAAGTTCGTTCGTAAACATTTGTAAAATGACAATACCTAACTCCAACTAATCTTCATAAATCCAGCTCCAATAACAAACCATCACAAGCAATCATCGAACCAACCGGACATATACAAAACAACGTATATGAATCCACGTTACTGATAATGCCGTCAGCCGGCAAAAACACAGCCTCAAATAAATGGAAGCTGACGTAAACGCAACCTCCCTGTTGGCCACGTTGTTGTGCTATTGAATCGCATGCTTGACGTCCTACAGTCAGCTGATTGCTTATCAGAAACGTAGCGCTTGCATAGATTGCCCTGAGGGAAACAACATTGGGAAAACAACAAAGATAGACCATTCATGAACGTCGTCTGCAGCGAATTGGCCTGTGGAAGTCGTCCGAACAAGCAACCCTTTCTTTTAAAGCCCAATCTGTAAGTCTCCAAACAACGCCAACGAACGGCCCTTTAACCATCCGAGTTTGCCGCGTTGAACTTTCTCCGGGTTATACTTTCCAGTATTCTTAATAGCTAGGGGCAAGTTCACGCGGCAGCTCCGTTGTAGCTCTGCAGACGCTCTCGCCCTGGGAGAACTTGATTGGACGAGATGATGCTACCGATGATTAAATTAGCACCGGCTCATTACGGTCGAAAACAATGGAGCATCCAGCGATCGTTAAGAGGCCCGTGAGGAACACCCCGCACGCAGGCGATGATATTTTACGACCCAGCTCGTTTAGGGCCTTGGAGAGAAAAGACCATAGTGCACTCCAGCGGTTCAAACGGGTGGAAACGTGACGATTTTGTTTTCGTTCACTCATTTACCAGGTAAATGATCGCTTCCTTTTTTCACGATCAATCCGAGTGAGAAAACTCGCTGTTTACTGACTTCCCTGCCCGATTGATTAATGGCCGAGCTAACCTACAACGGCAGCAAAACAAAGTGTGTACAGCCGAGTAGAAGCAGCGCGAAAATAAAACACCACCGATGAGGGAAGAAAAATACTTCCGATTTCACTTTCGAAGGTGGCCAGCCAAGCGTGGACTATTTTTCAGCCTAAGTCTGCCTCGCGTCAAGTCGAGAGCTATGCTTCGGAACATACTGTTTTCCGTGTACTGCCTCCTCTCCAGTGCGAGCGGTTATGGACGACCGCACCCTGGCTCGAATTCGAATGTACTAAGAGTCGCCGGTTTCGTATACGCGCTTCCTCAACGCGAGCCAATGGTAATTAATGGCCATTGCGAATGAAGTAAAAAAAAGCATACACGCACACATCCATTCCCATGATACAAAGTGCAGCTATTAGTGGTGTCTAGCTGTATCGGCTCGCGGTACATCAATCCATCCGCAGAAAGATAAACTTCCCTTTCCCAGGTGGTTCGGATTATGTACATGATGACTTTGAATTTGCATTTCAGGAACTAGCTTTCCTTCAAGCGATGCTAATGCTTTCTAATTAACAAGTAATCGTTTAACTCCTGTATAAGTACTTTTTCCCTTTAATAAAAATGCCTTCCAAACGTATTACAAAACCCAACCCCTGATTTCGCTACATGAGAAAATTACATGACTCATCGATCGGGGGAAAACTTCTTCGGGAGTCCTTCCTGTCGGGGGGTTGGGTCACCTGCGGGAAAATGGCTCCCACCCGTACACATACAAGGCGCTTATTTATTGCTGACCTCCACATCCTCCATAGTCATGGCTATGGGCCGAAATTGGTTCATGACATGAAATGAATCCTTCTGCTCACGCTATGGCCGTGAGGTGGATGAACTTGTTCCTTCCAGCCTTGATCAGTTTATTGGAGAAGAATGCTTTTCATGGTAGGTATTTTATTTACGGCTTGGAACATTCAGACTGGCGCATTAGTTGATTAAATGGAACAGTTTGGAGGCAGTGGAGAAGGCAGCGTTTTTTTTCTAATTTGTCTGTGGATCGTCTGCGATACAATATGTATTTTTGTACAAACAACAAAGACTGATGACGATATTCAAACCAATCAATATTACACATTCCAGGTGGATGTATAACAAATAGATCAAATTCAGATTATTGAATATTTTGACTTAGCTCCAACAGTTGTTTTGGTATATTTTTGGGCAAGATTCTTAGGGAGTTGTTGAGGATTTTGGAATTTTTAATGTTTTTTTTTCTTCTTCAAAATACTACTCGAATTACCTCTCGAGTATGCCAAAAGATGGGGAAAATGTTTTCACTAAAACCCAATCAAAATTTTAACATTTCACTCCGCTGACTAGTCATTAACAATACTTTGAGGTTAATGACAGAAACGAAAGGGAAATGTTGGGAAAAGCGTGTCTTATTTAAATGTTTTAAACAAATTCTAATGTGACCATTTCAGGCATCATATTTCCCGTCATTTGGATGTAGAATATTCGTCATTTTCAATTACTGAATTTGCACTCTGTCGAGTTCTTTACACTACTACATACTAAGCCGAGCCTACCTACACCGACACCACAACAAGCCAATGACAATTGATAGAATGAGCCATCACAACGGTGGAACAGCAAAACGAGAGGTGCAAAAAAAACAAGAAAAACTCCATAGAGGCCACAGAGAGAACTCGCCGCATGGTCACGTACTGGTGAAATCAAACACCATAAATCACGCCTCACACAGCAATTAATAGTTTCGCGATCCGGCCCTCAAGTGGGTTGGCTGTTGGCGGTGCTGTCATCAGCCTATGTGGGCGTATGAATATAAGAACCGAAAAGAAAACGCACCAAACATCTAACAAATTTGTCCCAAAACGTAGACACACACGGTTGGAGCTTATCGCGATGGAATGATGAGCACCCAGAAATAGGCGAATAAATATTTATTTGCGCACATCCCCCACAAATACGGTTAAATGCAAGGTGTGGCGTTGGCACGCGCAAATGTACGAGACATGCAAACACAATTAAATAAATAGCCTCTCGAGACGTTTCGCCATATTGGGCTCCATTCCCCGGGCTGCTCGAACGTTTCGGCATCCGGAAGCTGGTGGTGAAGTTTCGCGCCCAATCTCCCGTCTCTGTTTTGTCTTTCTCCGTGTCTCATATTAACGTTCGAGTGCGTATCGGGAGCAGACATGTGAATTTTCAATCCTTCAAAAGTCGGTCACACCCGCAGTCACCCGCCGAAAAGCCAAAGCCACCGGTCGCATCAGACTGAGAGAGAGAGAGAGAGAGAGAGAGAGAGAGAGAGAGAGAGAGAGAGAGAAGCAGAGATAGAGAGCGTGTGAGGAAGGTGGCCATGGGAATTGGGTGATGTGATTGTGCGAATTTCAAACGTGACGTACACATTTCGCTGTCGACAGTTGCGATCGGTAAGAAAATCGGCTAAGAAACCGAGTCACGTGAGCTGAGCGTAGGAAAAATTTTCAATTTTGACACTTTGGATAAACGCATCAACATGAAATGATTATTTTGCACACTTGTTCCGCAATATTAGGAAGCAAAAAAAGCTACCCCTGACGAATGCAGCAGCACGACACTAGAGGGAAGTTCATTAGCATCAACTTTCTCCCGGCACAAAGAAACGAACGGTAGACAAGTCATTGCGCCATTGCAATTTAAAAAAAAGAAGCTTCCTTGCCGCATAAGTACACACTACCCAGTAGGCTGCGATCAGACGACAGCAATCCGAGATGCAACGCTGTTTTTTTATTCTTTTTGTCGTTGAAGCCGTTTTCTGGTGGTAGTAATAGTTGCAAAATATCAAACGATATTGAGCTGTTTTAAAGGTGTTTCGTGTTGGAGAGCGATATATTTTGAAAAGAAAAAGTATAAAACGATTGGAATTGAAAAATATTTTATTTGATTTATTGAAAAATCAGAAATATATTGGACAGTTGTGCCAAAGAAGGACAAATTCGGCCTTATTTTTTATTTAAATGATCACACACTACTACTAATCTAATCTAAAGAAATCATCCTGTCCCCCTTTTCCCTCCTTCTACCCTCATATTCCTTTCCCCTTCTCAAGCTGTGTATTTTACAGTATATTCGGTTTTAGCATTTAAGCCTTGATTGTTGTATGTTAAGGCCCGTTTAGTGATCGAGTGAAAGTGAACGTGAAATTTTGGTTTTTCAT
>KB673534.1:3637934-3667233 GCA_000349145.1 Anopheles dirus
ATGAAAAACCAAAATTTCACGTTCACTTTCACTCGATCACTAAACGGGCCTTTAGTTAGTAAGCTTGATGTTAAGTTATTATACGAATTTGGCTAAGCCTTAGGCATGCCAATAGTGGGTAAAAATAAAATAAAAGGAAAATAAAGAAGCTATGTTGAAGATTTATACTTTTCTCTTCTATAAATACGTAATCCCTCAAATTTGATGTAAATACATCCTAACCGTTAAGAGGAGCAAATAAAACAGAAAAATAAAATGTAAAATAAAATTAAAATATACTAAGCGATCGATTGGAACAATATTCAAATCACGATTCAAGAACCTTTATCTCAAATATTATAGATGTACAATAGCATGCTTCGTTTTGCGCTGATGTCTTTGAGCTTTGGAAGCACATGTCGTATTGTTTGTTATTTTTATAGTTTAATACAACTTTAAAATTGTGCTTTAAGGAATGCAAACAGCTAAGTTCAACATCCAAAATATAACCTGTTGTGCGAACAACTACTTCTACCAGAGCCCCTGCGCTAAGCGAAACGGTCTATTCTATACTCTAACATTAGTTTTAAACCTTCTTCTTAGTTTTTCAAGCTTTATTTAATTTGGATGAATGAAAATGCAAAAAAATATTCACCTAATTTTATTTTCCCAAAAATAAAACGTTAGCTAGAAACTGTTGATGGCATCGCTTGTGTTGCTACAATGGTTGCGATCGTCTGATCGCAGCTTTAGTCTCCACGTAAGGGCGAAACCGATCGTACGTGCCCATACTGCCTTTTTCAAGTTATTGTACGATAAGAGGAAAGAAAAAATTCTCCCTTAAAAATTAGGGTCGTAGATTTATCTGCTGAAAGAAAGGAAACAAGTTCCCTCCAGGCGCTTAACTTGTCTTTCCCATCGAATTCGGATGCATGCACACAATACACAATGGCACGCACCAACCACCGGTGAAAATGGCGGGCCCCAAGTTTGGTTTTTCTGGCACGAAAAGCGACTCCCATCCCGTTAGGATGGGAAGTTTCGTCGGGTGTGACTGAAAAACAACACTTCGAGGCAATGTTTAGGAAGTCGTGCGCGAGCTTCGGTGCATTCGCAGTGTTTACGAGTGGTGACGATGGGCAGTCAACCCCTGCACGGCCGAGCTTGTTAAAATCGCACCCAGGTGGACGACCCGGCCACAGAAATGCAGTTGTTAACTCACTTTTTCTTGCTGTGTTCAACACTCCCTCTAAGAGGGAGCCCTGCTGACGGACGGACAGGTGCAAACACCATCGAATATCATCGAACTGCATTCGTAGCAGCGGCAGTAAGTTCACAGTGAAAGTTACCAATAGAAGCGGTGGTGGTGATTGGTGGTTGGTGGTGGATGAAGGTAAAAGTGAAATCGAAACATCGAAAGAAAACTCCAATCCCACTCCCCGGCCAAAGGGAAACCCCCGGGCGATGCGCTCGGTGAACCGTAAATATTTCAAGGTCGTTACCGTGAATGCCTTTTTCCAGGGGACGGCCGCCGAACTTTTCAGCGAGGAAGCTGCCTCCTACACGGGACGGTGGATAGTACGGCATGCGCAGTAGTCCCCGCAGAAAACCAGGTGCACCAGGTGTGTTTAGGTTTGGAAAAAGGATTTAAATGGCGATTGGAAAAAGAAGTTTGAAAAAGAAAAAGACCCAAACTTCATCATTTTTCCTCCCTCGAATTAGCCGCTGAAATAGCAGTGGCACTCGTTTGCTTGACGCTTAGTATGCAAACATCGAAATGATAAACGAACCAGTATGAGCATAAGTAACTGTATATCATATACAATGACAAAGAGTATATCATATACAATGACATATACAATCAAAAAGAGAAGAGCAAATCCGTATTTTGCAAACGATGCTTTTTGGAGCGTTCAAAAATAAAGCAAAAATAGCCTAAATTCAATAAAAAGCATATTGAAATGAGCCTTGCCAATAATCCACACAAAAAAACTTTCTCTTGATTTTTCCTAATATTAGAACAACATATTGATATAAATCCACTACTGCAAACGAGGTTTCGATGCAATTATTCTTAAAAAAGTTGTCAAGAAAACGCAAGTCCATTGTATAGTGGTTTTATCACTATGACCACCACTGTATTATTTAGAAAATATTTGATATAACAATAACGTTTATTTGTTTGCAGCTTTTATTATTATTTTTACTTCATAAGATAGATAACATATTAGGAAAGGTGTATAGCGAACATTTTCAGATTTTTTTTAAATCAAGTCTTCTAAAAATACGATAACGTTTTCAATAAAACATGTTTTTTTGCACTTTATACTATTTTGCATTATATACTATTTTACTATATAACTATTTACAATTTAGCTTTAAAAAACAACTCGATTTAGATAAAATGAGTGCCTAACATATGAGCAGTCATTGAAGTGTGAGTAATTCGCTCTAAAAATAAGAAGTAATAAACATATAAGAAAAAAAATTGTACCAATTATTTATAATTAAAAAAAAACTTTTATGTATTGTATCAATCGCTTTATTTTAAAAGTAATGACAATATTAAAAGAAAATAGTTATCTTACTCCAATGACAACCACTGTGAATCGGACACAAACAAATGGTAAAAACAAATATCATCCCTAGGTCGTCGTTTTGTTAATCGACTTCTTGTGCAGAACCAATAGCGTCTAAGCGTCTGTGATTTCATATTTTTATCTTATCACGTAGTACTACATAAAAATACATAAATACTAGATTGGATGACTCACGGATTGCATCGCTTACGCAGCAAACGAGGGAGTCTTACGTGCCGGCAGGCCCAAAAGGGTTACTCACGTTATCTCACAATGTATGCCAATAAAATCAACGATAAAATAAATGACTTCTTCTCGCATTACTCGTATCCATCAGAGATCTTTCCACCCCGTAACCCTTCTCCAGTTCTGCGTGATGTATCCGACAACGACAACGCTTCTCTCGAGATTTCTCAACCCCGAATCCATCGCTGGGACGTGTGAGCGTAACGTCTTACATCAAAACCCCCTGTTCGTCCGCGAACTGTTCAATTTTTATGAACATCCCCGCCCCGTGCGGTGCGCACGGTCTGAGTTTGAAATTTGTGCACCAATAACATTGCTCCATGCGCGCGGGCCGAATCGGTTGGCCAGTAGGTTACGCGGATGTGTAATCGGCAGCGATGCCCCACAGCACTGTCGGAGGCGACGAAGAAGACCCCAGACACGTTTGCGACATGTCCGCGAGGTTAAACGGATGCGCAAAGTCAAAGGCGCACTCACTGTTCCGGTTCTAAGCAACGTAACACGAAGGAACATCCTAAGAAAACAGCACTCAAGTCCAAGTCGTGACGTTCGCGACGTTCGGGTGCTCACATTTCAAAGTTAGATTATTTTGGGATTCACCGTCGGACTGCGTTTCACAAACATCCACCAAACCAAAGCAAACAAGCGGAAGCGACTTCTTCTTGGAGCGAAACGATCGCTCCAAATGGCACATCCCTGTAGACGGTTGTACACCTTCGGCTGATGTCCCCAGGGGTTGTGGATCTCGCCGGAGGAAACGCTGAATAATGTATGTTTTTGTACGGTTACTTGCGTAACGCACGCGCGTTTCTTTTTCTCGCCTCGTTCGGAAAACGGATTGTGGTTTCAGTGTAAACAGAAGCCATGAAATTTCCATCTTAGTAGACGCAGATATTCTTCCGACGTACGTTGTTTTTCTAGCCCGGTTCTCGTTGAGCTACCCACCGCGCGGGTGTGGTAGGGATTTATGTTCGGGTTGCGATCCTAACAGAAACAAAGGATTGCAATTTGCCGTAATTGCTGCAATAAAAACGGATGTTCCTTTCGATGGGGGCCCTGCCTTCCTAAATCGATGTTTGTTCGGCAACGCTTGGAGGTAATTCCGATGTTGCGATGATTAATTTCGCTTACACAACATGTTTACTAATGGAAAACATTCTATCCATAGCAAAGTGAGCAAAAAAAAATCACAAATTATTAATCGAGTTATCTACTTTGTGGAAGATTTTCCATTTTTTATTATACATTTTCTACAGTTTAATAAGCGTTTATCATATTCCAAACAATGTTCATCCCATGTACCATTTTCGTAAAGTCCGTAATAAAAACTGTACGATCACCTGTTTTTGAAAGTAGAACGAAAACTTGAAGAAACAGATTAAGGTGACATTCTACTAAGTTGTTTCAAAAATATGTTTCAATGATTTTTCCACATTTTGACAAACACAACTACAACTCTTTCGTCACAAGCTCAAACGACCTTGAATACCAAAGGCTTATGTTTTAACTATTCTATCAAACGTCTTTTAGGATGGGTTTTAGGATTTGTATACAAAACACAACATTGAAGAGAATCTTGATTTTTAGTATGTTTTGGTCACATGTCTTGGTTTGTACTATTTCTTGCTATAATGTTATGTGCGAAAATTGTAGAAATACGTATTTTGTATTTGCTACAGCCTAGCTCAGTTCCGAAGTTCAGACTTAAACATCTATTTGTTTAAGTTTTTGATATATTGTGTTATTCTGTTATCATAAAAAATAGATGGTCGTATAGTTATGATACGGACAACGCTACACTACCATAAAGGCAAGCTACTTTCAATAAAATTATAGCAAAACTATTGCACAACCTGGAACAAACAAATAACATGCTTTAAACAGCGAAACCACCACAAAACGCAACCAACGCAAAGCGTACGTCTGAGGCAATTTATCAAAACTTCCCACTCGTCGGGCGGCTACTGTTACCAGGGCTTTCTTTGTGGATTAGAAGGATATTGAAAAGTTGCACTTCATCGCACGAAAACAATGGCCGGCCAACCATAATGCCTCTGCTGCCACCGCACGTATCACCAACCAGGGCAACAGACCGACTCGGTGTGGAAACGCAACAGAACGGAATGAAAAATCGATACTTGGCACCGGACCCGCGGCTCCGGAAGCATCTTCCGGAGTCTGGAAGTGCCATTTCCCGGACCCGGGCACGGACGGACCCAGATTGGGCGCCATTTAGTCTGGTTCCTTCGCCCACGGCCGCTCGGAGGCGGGTTGCGGTAGAATCATAACGACGACAGCAGACAACAAATGGTCCCTAGACAGACATTCAAGTCAAGTCAGGTCTCCACGCAAGAGTGCTGTTTGCGTTCTAGCGTTTGCTCGCTTTTGCCGAACTCGACGCGTGCGGTGAGCGTCCACTGGCGGAGACTTCCGCCGACGTTGGAGTGCAAGTACGGAAATATGATTTTACTCCGGCGGTTTACTTCCGCACAAAGACAGAACCCGGGCACAAAAGCTCATTAGGAATCGGTGTGACTAATGCCAATGGGGTTTTGCGCTTTCGACGCGCAAAGTGCAACGTGTCTGCATCGTAAAGTTTATTTATTCTTTGATATTCCGCTGTGCGATATCCGGACTCGGAGAAGGCAGTGAACTCAAAACTGTGTACGCTGTGCAGAAAATGGTTTATAAATATTGTGGTTTTTTTCATTTGTCAAAACATCATTAGTGTGGGTAGAAAACATGACATGTCAGGCGCATGTCAGACGGATGGCTCAAGTTTGATGATTATCATATCAGTTTATTCATGTCAATGTAACCATCAACGAAGTCTCCTGTTGTCTTTTATTGCTCCTCTTCGTGGTGCGCTATCAATTGGACAGTGCATGCATTATCAGCAGCGCAAATACATTCATGTCAATCACTTTTAATGACTCAACCCATCGGGGGAGGGAAAAATCGCTTCCATGCCATCGATTTCACTTTTTGGCGAAAGCGCGATACCGACAAAACAACAAACCAGAAAAAAGCAACGTCTGGAATTCGCTCGGCACAAGCGCGTTGTGCGGGGATCTGGGTCGTCGTTTGATTTGTTGATGTCACTATCAGTTAGAGAGAATGAATTATGCAGAAAATGAACAGGAGTGACATGAACGTTCAGCATTGATTTTAGGAGTATTTTTAATGCTGGTTTGGAATTATGGATATTAATTTTCCTGAGGAGGTAGTGCATTCCGTAAGTTTGGCTTACGGGCATTCGGAGTTTCTCCTTTGTTGTAAACATTTCTCTATAAAAATGCGATGATCTCGAAATCATGTTTTCCAAGTTGGTAGACTATTCAATAACGATTCATCCGATTTGTACGGGATTTTAAGTGTAAAATTCTATTGTTTATTTATTTATCCTTTAAAATGAATCTTCGATACAAGCTTTTATGTCCGATTTTCCGTATGGAAAGCTGATTTTCTTTTCAAAACGTTTTCAATTTTGTATTTTTAACATAATCATAAAATTATACGCATGATGACAGGAAATTTATCGGAAATTAAAGGAGCATATCGATTACGTTTCAGCTCCACCGGGACAAGACCTCTATAATGTTACCCAAGTAGATTGAAGTAGTAGTTGGATGATGGTCATGTTATGATTGTTACACATTCATAGTTATATTAAAAAAAAAAACGAAAATCATCTTTTTCAGCTCGTCAGAGTGTACTACCCCCTTAAGTGAAAAAATGTTCAAAAATGAAAAAAAGATATTGAAACTTCATAATCCTTGAATCACATTTCCAAAAATTAGTAAAATGATCGTACAAACAATACCATAATATCGATTTTCGCAAGTTGATGGTCTCGTAACGGCAAGAAATGTTCAACACCCTAGCAGTATACCCGCGTAAATCGATACGTTTAAGTGCAATGCACGTGCAGAGTTACCACATCTTTTCGACTCGTGACAGCGTTGGTAGCTTTTGGCGGCATCAGCAGCAACATCATATCGTGATTTTCCTTGAGGTGTGAGCATAAGCATAAACGTTTGCCTTCCCCCAAGTGGGTGCAGCAGGTACATCCCACTGGGTGCCAAACGGCATCCAACTGAGTATGGCAAATGTCAAATACCACCACCAGTTGACGTGACGTTCTACGGCGCATAAATGGCGGTTTTCAGTTGCTTCAGCAGAAAAAGCACAGTGGTGTAAAGATATAGCACGTACCATTTTCAAAATCGTCCTCATTTTAATACTATTAAGTTTATCTGTCAATTATGTCTATCTTTACCATCGATGAAACATTAAATTCAAACAAAAAAATCAATCAGTCTTTATTCAATTTTCCAACATTTATTTACAAAACTTCTAGCACACACTGTACGAGTCATTGTCGAACATCCGCTTACAAACACAAAACGAGCCCCACAGCATTATTTCAGCACATCTCACACGAGAAGTTCAACAGCCGCGCCGCCGCCTCAGCATACGGGCATGTCTGACCGTGCAATTGAAGAATTAGCTTCAAAGTTGAGACGGCATCCGCGAGATGGGGACGGAACGCCAATGTTTCCACCCCCCACGGTTTCCCATGTACACTCAACGGTGTGTGCGGGTATGGGTGCCGCATTCTTGGGGCAATTTGTGTCTGCGTTGCACTGTCTGTGTTGGTCAACAGTTTCGCCGACACATTTTTTCCCACACCATTAGCCGGCAGCAAGCAAGTGGCTTTTTTCCAACGATTTATTGAGCCCTCGAGCTATGTGATGGGGGAGCTTACTTAAGAAGCAGGGATTGTTGCGTTCACTAAGAACTTGTAATAGGTATGCCTGGTAACGTCTAAGAAGCATCCACAGATATGAATTTTGAAACCTATATTATAAGACATTAGTAGAAAATAACATATTTTTGAAACGAGTTCACTTCCAAACGTATAATGGACGGACTTTTTTAATTTTCTCAGCTGGCCAATACTTTGTTGTTATTAATGCCACTTTGTACGGTAATTGTAATCACTACTTCGCAAATCTTCTACACCAACGTGTTGCAAATAAAGCACGACCTCTTCCTGCATGCAGCAACATACGGTAGAGTCACCTTCAACCCTTCATTTGATAGCAAATAATCAAAACAAAACCAACCTTGACGTAGAAGCACGTGGAAGACAGAAACCGGAAGCTCGTGTGTGAAGTGATAGTAGGGAAACAAGTTGTCGGAAAATGGCGATAAAATTACAAACTAACACCAATACTAACCACGGAGCGTTCGCTTTCAAAAGGTGCTGTTTACCCCTATCATTCGGCTGCAAAATCACTGAATTAGCATTCTTTAGCTTGCATTTGCTTGCATGGAACAAGTTGCTGAGCTTGCAACTGCGTGCCCGGAGCGATTGCATGGCCAAGAGAAAAATGATATGCACCACACGGGGCCCTTCATATCTAGCTCAATTGGTTTAATTCGTGTGAAGCTTCCTGCTGACAGCGTTGCTCGTCAAAGAAGAACGTCTGCCACTTCATGGTGCATTGCGCCGGGTTCAAGAACGCACGCTTCGTAAAACGAAAACAGCTTCAGGAATGGACGTCGCGCGACCTCT
Organism: Anopheles dirus; assembly: GCA_000349145.1. NCBI lineage: Eukaryota > Metazoa > Arthropoda > Insecta > Diptera > Culicidae > Anopheles > Anopheles dirus. Next base: position 3,646,320 of record KB673534.1, read on the forward strand.
CACTCAATTGATATTAATTGACAGCAATTGGTATCGTCCGGGTCGCGGGCTGTGTGAGAGACAGATGGGAAGCGTTCCAGGGAGATGCTAAGCTCGAGCCAAACCCCCTATTACATTAAAATCAATGCCCCGGAATGAAGTTAAGCAAAAACACAACTAACACTGCATAATAACTCAACGGAAATTCCAACAAGTTAAGTGTTCGATTAATTGTGATTTAACCGAAACAAAGATCCCGTATCTATAGGGGGAATCAAACCAGTAAAATCTGAATGGCCTGTAGTGCATCATATATTTTTTTAATACTTTGGATCACATCCTTAACGTGAAAATTATACTTTACTTGGGAATTGAAGCATATAAGTGTAAACATTCATTACCTCAATCTTTTTTGCGAATAAAATCTGTTGAAGACCGTGCAATGCATTCAATTCTATAGAATTTTACATAATTCAAACAATCTTACCAGCGAAAAGATCGGGCTCGAGGCCCGAGTCCAGATCCAGCCCGCAGATGACGAAATAATCCGCAAAGCGTGTAAACTGCTGCTGCACACTGTCGTTCTGCCCCAGGCGCTGTACACCGGGCGCGGGAGATTCGCTGAGATTGCGGGTCGTCGCGTCCGCCGAGCTTCCGCCCCCATTGGCTTCGGATGCAACATTGCGACCACTTCCACCACCACCATCGGCCATACCGTGGCTGTTGGATTTATCACACATTTACCACTGAACCAAACGGATTCGATTCTGGTTGGAAGAGAACGGGGTGAGGATATTGTAGTGAATTGTGGCACAAATTACTCTAAAGATTTATGATTATTATTAGCACAACATAAAGCTGCCGGTTGCACACACAGACACGCATTGTCGGCACTGTCACAACACGCGACTAAGAGAATACTTTTGCAAACACACTGTACCAACGCCTGCTTCGGTTTTTTTCGCGAAAGAAAAAACGCAATTTTAGCACAATCTTCTTGCTGATCTTGTCAGATTGTTTTCTCCCTTCTTCTTTTTACTTTTGAACTTGGTAAACATTGTGGAATGATCAAAATGCCCCCCGGGGGAGGGTAAAGGCAAGAGATTCCCATCAAGGGAGTCCAAAGGGGCGCAGAAACAACAGCACAACCATGCTCACAAACTAGACAGCCGTACGCACGCACACACACGCTCTCGCACACACAACACCGTTGACCTTCTCTGCTTTATGAACCAAAACAGAGGTCTCCCTCTTCGCCACCTTCTCCCACGCAGGCGTTCGTCTTCGAGCGTCGTTGCCACTTCTTGCGTTGTTTTCTCGGGCAGGGGCAGGTGATATTGAAAACCTCTTGAGATTAGCTTGGCACACTCCTTCCTTACGAAACACTGCACACGTGCCGTGCACAGCACACTAAAAGGATAAGCGAATCTGAATTGTTTACATGCGAGATGGTACCGTGGCGTGTGTATGTGTGCACTGCGCGTGCGCTGACGTACTCACAACTAGCCCCCACGCCGTACACACAGGCAGGACACGACCGTGGCCCCAAACTTGGCGAAAATCGTACCCCTCTGGGTGGGAAAAGCGATAGTGGGGGCGAGGGTGGAGAACCTAGCAACGTTGCTTTCACCCCGTGGCGTGTGCGTGTCGCTCCTGGTCGGGGAGGTGGAGGGAGCAGCGAAGTGAAAGGTCGGCCCTTCTCTGTCAGTGAGGTAGCTGGTGTCGACGAGAAAAAACAGCCCCCGGAAAGAATGAAACACTATCGTATTCTACTCCGCTTTCTAACGATATTCTTTTTCTTGCTTTTCGTTCGCAGCATCTTCTTCGCTTGTTTGGCCTTCACCCTTGGACACAACAAGAGCGCGCATGCAGAGAGAAAGACGGAGCACACACACGCACACTTGTGAGCAGAAATACCACTCGCACACACACACACAAACACGGACCCGTTTTTACTATCTACGCGGTTGTGCAAAAGTTATGCAGTAATGGGGATTTCTAATTAACTTATTTTTTTCAATTCACACTTACTTTTTGCACCGAGCACTTCGCGAGCGCGATTGGGAATTGAACACGGATTAACTTTTCGGATTATTCTAAACCTTCGCAAACGGCAGCACCATTATCGTCAAATCACGGCAGGCCGCGACGACGGTCGATAGGATGCTTCGTGCAGGACCGAGCTCTTCGCATCCATTTTTTTCTCCCGTTGCCACTTGCACACTTTTCACAATTTCTGCGGCATTTCAAGCTACTGCCAGCGGATTTTACACAACACTTTTCACACTGCAGCCTTCCGCTTCCGATGTAGGTTGAGGAAAAGATGGGGCTCAGTGGTTTTGGGCGCCCATACCATCGAAAATATGCACGGACGAGACGCACGCTAGTGTTGGAAATTTTGGAGCAGGATCTGATTTTTTATTCCGCGGACTACTGCAGGCGATCACGGGCGAACTTTTTTTACTATTTCAAACAAACTCCAGCAAGCACTTCGAACACGATTCCTCTGTTTCTTTGATCCGCCCCTGGAAACGCTGAGGGGTCGGAACAGAGGTTCCTGTCGTCCCGATAATCCTGTAGTCGGGACGGTGTATAACTTCGATTCCGTTCTTTATAAAAAGCGAATTTTTCAATAAAAACTCCCGCAGCACAGCAGCGTGACTTCTCCCTTCGAAGTTTTTAGGACTTCTGAAGAAGAAGAAGAAAAACAATAACAAACAACAAAACACTGTCAAAATGATACATTTGGCAGCTGGATTACCTGGCCTCCACTGTGAGAACGTGTGTGCCGAATTGAGCGAGGTAGTACGCCAGAGCGAGATGCAGAATGCTGATTGTCATACATTCGAATTTGGGCAGAAAGAGATGCAGAAAGCGAAAATCTCAAAAAAGGAGATCCAGAATCTTGGGCATACCGACCGAACCCATCGCAACAAATATTAAAAAAAAAACTAAAACAGTTGAACCGAATTCCGGTTTGTAAGTGTAGAAAGTTCAAACTCGAAAATGTATATACCTCACCTTCATACACCTTGGCTAGAAATGTCAAATGCTAGAAGTGTCAAAATAAAACGGCATTATGGTTTGAAAAGCCGAACTGTACACATCTTCCGTTTATTCCGTCTTCCGTCTTCCGCCAAAATTATCACAGTTTACATAAGGCATAAAATAATCACGACAAAACATTTCTGTTTTATCATACGCTTTTCAACAATGGAAGAAATACCATTCGAACATTCGTAAGCACGAAATGTGGATATATTTTCGAAGATGATGGTTTCGAAACAAACAACCGAAGTAAACTCGAATTGTCCATTGGGTTTGTTTCGAACACCCGCTGACGTTTGACTTTGCTCAATGTCAGATTTGTTGTACAAATTGGTTTGTTGTTGTTATTGTTGTAGTTACTGTGTTTTTTTTGCTTGACGACGGTTTTTTTACCGGATTTGTGCAGCTGGTGCTTGTTAAAGTTTTATGTCCTTTTAAATACGATCGTATGTATATCAAAAGAGTTTAAAACCTTGTCAGTCTCATTTCTAACCCTACCTTTCCTTCCAGTCAGAGAAATTCATCCAACATGTCTAAATACAGTGGAACGAATCTTGCATCACTTTCACCGACGGAGGTCAAAGCGTGGATCGATTCTTTCGACACGGTGCTTACGGATTGCGATGGCGTAATATGGGTGGACAACAATCCGCTACCCGGTGCGCCGGAAGTCATCAACCGTTTCTTGGACAACGGCAAAAAGTTGTTCTTTGTGACCAATAATTCCACCAAAACGCGTCCCGAGTTCGTGGAGAAAGCGGTCCGGCTTGGGTTCAACGTTAAGATCGTAAGCGTTGTGCCGTATGGTGTCGTGCTGCTTACCCCATAATGACATGGGTTTCCTTCGTTCCAGGATAACATAATATCGACAGCGTATCTGGCGGCCCAGTACCTGAAAAATATAGGTTTTTCTAAAACCGTCTACACGATCGGTTCGACGGGAATTACGAGGGAGCTGGACGCGGTCGGCATACGGCACATAGGTGACGGTCCGGACAACATAATTGGCAGCTTGCCCGACACGGTAGCCAGCTTTGTGCCCGATCCGGACGTGGGTGCCGTGATTGTTGGGTTTGACGAGCATTTCAGCTTCGTAAAGATGATGAAGGCCGCATCGTACTTGAACAACCCGGACGTAATATTCATCGGGACGAACACGGATGAACGTTTTCCGATGCCGGATCGAGTCATTCCTGGCACGGGCAGCATCGTAAAGGCCGTGGTAACTTGCGCCGAGCGCGATCCGATCGTGATGGGCAAACCGAATCCCCACATGTGCGAGATCATACGCAAGGAGTACGACGTGGACCCGGCACGGACGCTCATGATCGGCGATCGGTGCAACACGGACATACTGTTGGGGAAAAACTGCGATTTCCAAACGCTGCTGGTCGAAACGGGTATCCATAATGCGGCCGACATCGAGCGGTATGCCGCGTCCGACGATCCAGCGCTTAAAGTGCAGGTGCCGGATGTGTATGTCGCTAAGCTTGGCGACCTACTGCCGTATTTGTAAGCGTACGGGGCTGTGCTTAAACTGTAAGTTTAATTTTCCGCGACACCGCGAGATGATCAACAACATTGTCAAACAAATTGAGTTGAGATGAGAGCGAGTGTCACAAAATAGTACCTAAATAAATCGCATTGCGAAGCTTTCCGGTGAAAAAAAACACTTCTACCTAGCCAATAGCCAACACGTCATCTGTAGTGATTTATTATGATGTGCTAAGATTTATCGGTTGTTTTGCGGAAACACAGCTCGTGCAGTAATTTTGTTAAAACTAATAGCTTTTCAGGTTCGGTTTTACTATTAGCTCATAAAACTGCGTTTGCTACGGTTCAAGAACATCCGAGAACTGACGGAGTCCCTACCGAACTAGTCCAGAGTAGAGGTGCGGTTTTAAGCAACGAGATACAACAAATACCTGCTTGCATGGGAGGGCGTATAGACACCCTCCACGGAGCAGAATTGCACTATGCTTTCTACATATACACCTCTGAGACATGAACTCTGTCCTAAATCCAAAAGCCAATAGAGAAGCCGCAGGAAATTGTTCTTTGGGCACGACTCCAAACTTAAAGATGGGCAATAACTTACGTTAGGTTTCTTTCTTTCCACCAAATGAGCTGAGAAGAAGGTCTTCGTAAAGAAGATCTGAGTAAGAAGGCCCTACGCTCTATCTAATTGCATTTTGTAAATTGCAAAATTTTGGAGACATACCTAGCAAAAATTGGTATCTAGTGCAGCAAAGAGACTAATAAAACATAAGACCATTTCCATCGGGTCCAGTTTAGACGTTGATCCCTAACCTTTGATTTCTTCAAGGAATTGTTTGACTTACCATCTTCCGTCTGACCCATCCCTTGTTGTTCCAAGCAGGAAGTGATCATTGTACCACAAAGCGATATTGCGAATGAATGATCCCACTTAATACTTGGAAGGCACATCCTACCAAATGTTCTGTGACCCATCGCAATTGTAGTTTCGGACGTCTCCCACTGAAGCTCACATCCGGCCAACTGAACACTATCGGTTTTTATTTCACTACTGCCGACACACATCCAACATCATGTACTATTTGGCCATTTTGGTTTGGTTTTGTTCTGTTTGTTAAATCTCTGCTAGTGGTAACGTTTGCGTTGCTATCCCCTCAGCCCTGTTGTACTGCGCGGCACGCACGGCATTTGTTGCCAGAAATTGACCCAGAATCTTCGTCCTGCTCCGAGCGCGCTGCCGTAACTAAGCCAAATCCCACACCCATGTAACTACGCGGACATCGGGCATCAATTCTTCCTAGGTAAGCGCATCTGGTCCCACACGCAAATACTAGCACGTCGCCAGCCCAGCGCAGCCACCTTACGCTCACTTAGTGTTAGCAATTAGTTTTCTGTTTGTTTCACATTTGGCACATGCAAGTTTGTTTGTTTTGTTTTTTAGCAATCGTACATTCACTACACTACGTAACGGAGTTTCGCTTTTGAAGTTGCGCCCAACGCACACAACGCGTGTCGTAGTTGGGCGTTGGCGTTGGTTATTGCTACTGCTTAGAGACTGTGTGTATGTAAGACTTTGAGCGGCGCCGCTTTCGTGGAGGGCACACAGATCGACTGCTGCTGCAGGTTGGTTCGCTTCGCTTGTCCCAACTCCCCTGGTTCCTGCTCCTCTAGCCTGCCTTGTGGTGCTGCTGTGGCAGTCGCTCGCTGCGCGACAGATACAGATACCAGTAGAACACATTGATGGCCAGGAACAGCAGCGGGAAGAAGATGCGCGAGGCACGGTCGATCTTGGAGACCGAGTTGAACCGGGGCGCTCGTTTCCTGCGCCGGCGCGTCCTGTGTCCGTTAGCGCCGGGTGCTTCCGCCGCCGTCATCGGGGCGTTGATGGTGAGCTGCGGGGTCGTCGGCCCGGTACGGTTGGTCCCGCCGGTGCGTCGTCGAGGGTGCTTGCCACCGAGCGCTGTCGCGGCCGTCGGCGAGTGGGACGTGTACGAGGTAGTGGCAGTGTCTGCGTACGTACGCGCGCGCACCGAGGACGCACTTCCGCCCGGTGGCGACCGATCGCCGGACGGATCGTCCTCGATGCCGCACGGACCCCCGCCGAAGCACGACACATCCGTCCAGGAAGATTTGGACACCGTCTTGCGGACCGGCGTCAGCGGGAAGGAGCACACGGACAGCGGGATGACCTCGATGATGCGTGAGTCCGTCGAGGCGGAACTGCCCGCCGCCCCACTGATGGAGGTGATGGAGGTGGAGCAGCGCTGGCCGACACAGCGCCGGCTGGACGTGGAGGGACCGATGTTGATGGCATGGTGCGGGCCGACGCTGGACGCGCCCGGCCCATTGCGTGCCGCTCCTCCGTCCAGCAGCTCCCGGTCGCTCTCGTCCTCGTCCGAGCTGGACGTCAGCTCGTCCACGCTGAAGTAACACTCGCCCGAACCGTACTTGGTGAAGTAGTGCACGATCGCGAACTGGATGATCGTCGCGAAGATGAACGCGAACGAGAGGAACACGAAGAAGTCGAGCGCGGTCGGGTACGGCACCTTCGGCAGGTCCGTCCGCGCCTCCAGCCCCAGGAACGTCATCGTCAGTACGGTCGTGATGCCGAGCGATACCCTGCAAGTGGACGCGTTAGTAGTGCGGCCATGTTCTCGCTTGCTCCCGGAACACTTACCGATCCGCCGTCGCTTCCCGGTTCAACCAGAACGAAACCCACGACAGGACGACCAGCAGCACGCACGGGCCGTACACTTGGATCAGGAAGTTGCCCATGTGCCTCTGCAGGTGGAAGCTCACCAGCAGCATCGAGTACTCCGCTGAAAGGATGCAAATCTCAATCAACCGCCCTTATCAGTGTGTGCCGCACGATTCAATTCCCCGTTTTCCATCATCCCGAAAACATGAATAGCAATATGTTGTCCCATTATCGGGACAACGGCCCTCCCAACCTCGCACAAACCGCGTCTTCGGGAGAGGGCTGGCCGGGGGCGCCTTATTTGAATAGATGATTCCCTATTTATCAAGCTATTAATATTCCAACGTCGCCGCTGCAAAGGGTAATAATCGAACGAGTACGGTTGCCAAGGGTGGGCTAAACGGTTTTCAACGGTGAACCCGCGGATGAGGAGCGCTTACATGCGTTTTAAGGCTAAACTTTAAGCGGGGGAGCGATATGTGTTTCTCGGTGCTTTCAACGAGTGTCCTTTGACATCGGTTTGGAAGAAATTGAAAAGAACTTGCTCAAAATTTGAAACTCGCAATCTTCTCAAAATATCTCCAACGGAAATGTCTGACGACAGTCAGGAACTGTCTCTTTACTAGTTTCATAACTAGTTTCATAACCAGTTTTGTATGCCCATGTGCTGATATTTCTGAAACTTCTACCAAATAGGTTCATTTTTACCTTATTTTTTACAAATTTACAAATTAATGATTTTGAATGTTTTCAGTCGATGTATTCTTGATGATTATATACTTTACAGATCAGATAAAATGAATCTGTGCAAATAAAGCGTTATGACAGGGCGTGTGTCGTGAAGATTGCATACTTTTGTATGTCCTCCATTATGAGGTTTTTTTGTTTTCAACATCTTTCTCGTTGGATTATTTTATCAAAGTGTTGTCCTTTCTTTAAAATTTCATCATTTTTGTTGGGCGTAGGTTAGGTTTGGCTTTGATAGGGTTAGTGTGCTTCTGAAGTGTGCTGTTTTATTAAATCAACAGAAAAAAATGAGGAGTTAAAGGGGGTTTCGAGATGGTTGCATACTTTTGGGCTGAGTTATAAAAATTGCGCCTAAAGGTATGCAATTTATGGTACAAACCACTTCATGACTTGCAAGTGTAACAAACAAATCCCTTTGGAAATAACCTAAGAAGCTTTAGACTAAAATTAGCTAACCATTTCATGAAATGATTTTGATTTTTTAGAAACGAATGTTTCACTTGGTATTTAAAAAACTTAAGGGTTGAATCTTATGTAAAATATTACAAAAATAAAGGTTTAGAATGGTACCTAAAATGATCTCCAGCGTTAAGAAATCACCACTTACTTGGGCATGTTTCAAAACTTTTGAAATTGTTAAAAAAAAGGAAAAACCACTGCAAATATATCATAAAGCCATACATATGGCAGCAATCGTAAAGTGCAACCAGTTGACCGTAGCACAACTTTCGTCCCGTTGTACGATAAGCAGAAAAACAAAATCTCCAAAATAATTAATCCACATTCAAGCCATCGAAAGCGACGATATGTTTATTTACTCTACCGAGGCGTCGCGTCGTTCGCCGTCAAGGTGAATGCGCAAAGTAGCAGTGATAGCAACGCAACGAAAAAAAAACATTCCATTCTAGACTAGATCCAGCGAAACGACGGATGCTGGCGCAAACCGAAATTCCGACCAGATACGGGACGGACATTTTAATCATCTGCTCCGGGAGAAACTCACCGCGGGCGCACAACACACGCTTTTCACGCTAATTCAATGCGACTGGCGGCGAGAGCATGTGATACATCCGAACGGAAGTGAAATTTAGCCAGCCATTTAGGAGAATAGGGATTGCGGAAGCCGACGGGAGAGCGGACACGGAATGCCTTCGTTAGTAAGGCAGACGGCAAGGGTGTCGGTTGTAATTTCAGGTTTGTTTACTCGTCTGCCCCACCATGTGGTCTCGATTTGTGTCGTGGAGGGCGGAAAAAAGCAGTTTAACGACAAATTTTCACGTAATATTTATTTTGGGTACGTGAGTGTTGAGGAAGCGGCTGCTGTCGATTGTTTAGTATTTCTTCGAAATTCCGTAAAATTATATAAAATTTAGAAAAAGATCAACACTCAAAAAACAACGCAGCATCCAATGCTTATCAACACTTGTGACAGCCTACTGTGACAGCCTCTGATTGAGTGTTGCTAAGACGATGTTTGCGTCATCCATTTCAATATTTACTTTGCGCTGCTTTGATTGTGTCGCGCGTCTCCTTTCGCGGACCGCCGTGTTGCGATGCGTGTTTCCTCGGGAACTTCCGTTCCGACACCCGTGTTCCGACGAATCAACTGAAACATTTTCCAGCGTTGCGCTTGAATCAAACGACCGAAAAACGAGGAAAACAAAATTTCTACGCCCATGTCTGCAAAAATCCCTGACGATACGATTTTTGCGCCTGTTGAACCGGCCCAGGCCGGATTCGGTTCCGGACAAAACAACGATCCTTTCACATTCAAATACGCACTCAAAACGCATGAATATGTCAACCGCAGTTTGTCGAGTGAACAATTGTCGGTTGGATGGTGAAAGCTCCACCAGCACAATCATCAACCTCATCATCGACATCATCGGCACTTGTTTAGCCAAAGTCAATCCACATAAACGTCGATGCAATGAGCACCGTACAAGTTCCCCCTGCAGCATTGTTTGCGAGGAGTGTATCACACCCATCCGGACGTATCCATCAGCTCAAGGAGGAGTACAGAAAAAGGGTGGATGAGAGATAAATATGTCAAGAGTTTAATCTGTGACGCTACGGCTTTACAAGGTAGGGGGAGATTTATGTCCATATCATCCTTTTGGGGTTATCGTTGCAAGTGTTTTATTGAAAAATAGGCTATTTTATGTGGGACTTCATGCGAGTATACTTGACACTGTGAGTATACTCGCGAAGTAAGCTGCGAATTTTGTGCAATAAGTTAAACATTTTACTACTGCCACTAATTGAAACAAATACACATTAGGTGCGCAACGCAAGATACCACTGTTTGTCTTTAGACGATATAGATGCTATGTTTGGTTATATTACTGATTTAATTGTTATATTACCACATCTCTGCTTTGCATTAAAGTTACCATTTACGTGTCAAATAACCATGCTTTGCGAAATGTATTTATATTCTCCTTTAAACCGACTAGAACGACGGTCAAAGTTCTTATAGAGCCTAATATGCTTACTGTTACGGATGGTAAGTGTCAAATATTGTAGGCGTTTGGATATTGGACGTTTGTTTACTACCAAGATTTAACTAAAATTGAAGATTTTAAATCTGTTTTCTTATACTTTGGCACAACAGCATAGCATAGTTGATGTTGGTCTGATATTCTTGGATTTCCTTGACTAGACTTGAGTTACATTCGAATAGTTGATATTCGAATCCACAACCTGTGGTATGTAAGACTTTGACTTTGAAAGCTTTGAGTGTTTAGGGTTTGTTTGTTTGTTTGTTTATTGTTCGAGTCCGCCTGCAGGCTTAACTCACAATTTTAAAAACTTAACCTATCTTATAACTAACATGGTTAACAAATTTATAGAATAAAAAAAAACACACACAAGAGTACAAAAGGAACTTAAAAGCTATAAAACCGAAGATTGCAAGTATTAGTAAAAACAAAATGGTAAGGGACAGAGGAAAGGAAAGAGAAAGGGATGAAGAGGAATAATCAAGATTGGTTGGATAAAGAAGAGACATTCGAAAGGCGAGAACGGAAGCTAGCAAGAGATGAATTGAAATCGAAATGAGGCCAGTAGGAATTGAAATGACGCATGCTGATCAGAAACGGTTCATTATGCATGAATCGACTACGACGACGGGGCAGATATAAGGGATCACGAGTGCGAAGGATTCGGGAAGGGGCATAAAGAGGGATAGCGGATAAAAGATCAGGTGCGTCAGTGACTCCCATAATTAAGCCAGCTATAAATATGGCTTGCGCCTTATTTCGTCTGAGCTCTAGCGAGTCTAAACCAAGTGCTTGGCAACGTTCAACATAGGATAGGCGTGGCACACCAGAGTATAACCACAAACGGCCTAAAACGATCCTGCTAAAACACCGTTGAATTTTTTCAATTCTGGAAGATGAAACAACTGGGTTCCATACTACAGAAGCGTATTCCAGCGGGAAGCGCACAAGGCTAAAATACAGACTTTTAAGCCAATTAATATCGCTAAAATCTTTACAAACTTTTCGAATCAGACCCAATGTTTTCATTGCTTTTTTTGCATGAAGTCTCAATATGCACATTGAACGATAAGTTATAGTCTAGGGTCACCCCAAGGTCACGAAAAATAGATACACGATTTAAAGTAGATAGGTTAAGAGAGTAGTCAAAAAGGATAGGGGACGAGGAGCGGGAGATAGGCATAACTGAACATTTATCGGGACATAAGGACAGGAAATTATTTGCACACCAAATGGAGAAAGAATGTAATAAGAGTTTTAGAGCAGCACAATCAGAAATAGAGCAAACAGGAAGAACGATTTTTAGATCTGAAGTAGCTGACATCGTTAATAAAAATAATGAAAAGAAGAGGACTAAGTACACTACCCTGAGGGACCCCAGAAGAGCTAGTGAAAGACGGAGACAAACAGTGTTCAATTTTCACGTTGTACTTTCGATTGAATATACAGGACTTTAGCCATTGTACCACATTATTTGAAAAACCAAGTTTGCTGAGCTTAGCCAACAATAGATAATGTGGAACATGGTCGAAGGCCGCTTTAATATATGTATAAACCACGTCGACTTGACTACCACGATCAATATTCGTGTAAACCATGGAAACAAATTGCATGAGGTTTGTAATAGTCGAGCGACCAGGCATAAATCCGTGTTGTTGGGAACTTATGGAGGATCGAACATGAAACATAAGAGACTCACGGACAACTGACTCAAACAATTTACTGCAAGCACATAGAAGACTGATACCACGGTAATTACAAACATTAGCTTTAATACCCTTTTTGAACACTGGAAATGTAAGGGTTATGTAACAAGCTAATCCTAAACACTTAATCATCACAGCTGAATGGATCAAATTGATCAAAACTTAGGCTAGATTGGGAAGTTCACCGTGAGGATATTTTTGAAACCATATCCCCATGAAAAGAGCTCCTGGCGAGCACATCAGCGATAGGGTCTGCAATCCACGCGGTAAGGATCTTTCACTGCGCAACTATTATTTCGTCCCGGTCCTATTTGCATTACCGCATCCGGACGAACATCCTGCACCGTTGCTGTGTAGCGATAATCTTCCCAACAACCAAAACCACAGCAGCAAGATGCAGCGTTAAAACATTCCGCCGGGCAGCATCTCCCGGAAAAGCTAAATTGATTCCTAACGAGATTTATCCTTTTACACGGCGAAATTGATCCACTCTCCCGGGCGCACAGTCAGCTGTTTTTTTGTGTGTGTGCGGGTGCGTTTATTGCACTGTTTATCTTATGCGCAACAAAGGCGGAGGAAAAACTCGCTGGAAACAATCCTCTCGCTGCCAACCGGCCAACCGAGCCAGGTAGGAAGCGTAGCACGAAAATGCCACCGTCGACGCGAAGCGAATTGAATTATATTACCGGAGCTTCAAGATAATAACCTTGAGCTTGAACAGAGGGCTGATGGCAAGACCAAGTGCTGCCGGCAAGCTAGCACAACACTGATACGATTTCAGCAATGAAAAGATAGTTTTTTTTTCTGTGCGTACCGCTTCCTTTGGCATAAAATATGGTTAGAAATAAATTTGGATCTTTCGCTCCGCAGGGAGGATGTACCGGTTTAAGCTGGTGCGGAGTATGGATTCGTTCAACAAATCTCTTCCAATTATAAAAGTTGTTCCTCTGAAGGAATTAAAGCGGCGTTAAACGACTATGAAGAACGCTGCCGGTCTTAAGGTGCTGGTGCAAGTTTAATGATTTAATGAGAGCGAGTAAATCGCCAGTTTGTAAGCAATTAGTAATTTAGAAACTTTATTCAGCAAATCTTCTGCTTTATAATGTGGTCAAGAGCTCGGGCATGTTTCAGTTCCTAACACATGCAAAGCATGCCTTAATACTCAACGTGAGTCGTCAGGCCCAAATAAGACAATTTTTATCGTTTGTTTTCATTTTTTTTGCTCCAAAATTTGAACACTGCTTGTCGTCCATGTATGGTTCGAAAGCATCCTAGAATGAATAATAACACACGGAAAATATGTTGGAGAGCAGATTCCAACAGACTTCAGGAAGTTTCAGATATTAGTTTTAACATTTTTATAAACTTCCCGATTTCTGGAGGTACATTCCACATTTCTAGGAGTCTAATTTATGGTAATGCGATCTTAGCATCAATCTACGACCTAAACCAATCTCTGTACGCTAGGCAGGTTAAGCCATGTCGGACTATTGGCTTGCAATTTCATATATCACAGAATAATTCAAAATTTTAAAATTTTTGCATATTGTAGAAATTTGTGGCTATTTTACATCTGTTAAAAAAATAAAAAAATTTTTTAATAATATTTGATAACAACAACCAAATAATGTCGAAATGATTCATAACAAACCTCAAACGAGTTGAACGTAATGTCTTTAAAATATTCCCAATCCGTACAAAAAAATCCACTAAAAACTAAAAACTTCACATCAAACTCTGATAACCTTTTCCTTTACCTGGCTTTGGAATTTCAAGCATTACTTCGATCAAACTGATCCTGGTTGGTCTGACTAGTGAGTAAGGAGCAATATAGTTTTCCATACCACCTTTTCTCCGTCGCTTCAGCACACGCGAGCACTAGCGACGATAATCCCAAGCACTTAGCGAAGATCTGTTCGACAATTTAGATTATACTCTCTTTGAAGGTGGCCAGGCACGTCCCAGGGCGCAACGATATTCATTATCGAGCCGCAACGTCCGGACGTAATGAAGATTCCATTCGGTAAGTAATTAAAAAATTTAATCTCTTCTCGTCCATATTTGATCGTTCCGCTTCCCCGTGTGGGTGTACGGGTGTGTGAGGTTGCATATATGATGTAAAATGAATCGAGCCCCAGGGAAGAAACCCATGCCCCGAACGTCCTTATCTCGTTCGGGCCGAAGTTTTTGCCCCGGAAGTCATCCCCCTCGCCCAAGTAACCCTAAAATCGGAGCACCTCCACACGCATACTTACACATGTACAGTTTGCCGTTGCCACCGCCACCTGTTGCGCGGCCCACGCCACCGTCGAGCCCGAGGCCGAGCTCGAGATCGGCGTTGTTCAGCCCGTTCAGCACGGTCGCCCCGGCGCTGGCCGTGTTGTGGACCACCCGATCCGTCACGTTTCCGGCCGGCCATTCGACCAGATCAAACTGGGACAGCTTCATGTCGTCGGCGATGGAGACGGCCGTACGGCCACTGTTCCAGCGGTACAGGACGTCGTTCGTGGTGTAGCCGACTGCCGGAGTTCGGAGCATGTCCCGGAAACGAAACGAAGAATCGAAAGATACAGAGAGAAAGAGAGAGAAAAAAACATGAGCCGGCTGCTACAGTTTGGGTGCAACATTCTCGAGGGACGTGATAGTGCCGGCCCTGTAATTAGTCTTCCTCATTTGGCGGATAATTCGGCCGTAATCGTCGGGACGAAACTACTCATTAGGCTGCACATCTTTAATGTAATTAACGGAAGAAGCAAAAATGGTCGCCCATTTGATGGGCGCTGCCGATTCCCGCAAGAATTCACGGGGCGTTGCAGATTGTGACTGTACATTTCGTTTGGTTTCGCTCTTTTACGCTCCAATATCAGTTGGCTGGTAAGTTTTGGAAGATCACGTCTTTTGTAGATGTTTTGTGGTCGAAAATATTGTCTAACTACTTTAATGTCTCAAGTTATAATACATTTTCGCCAAAGGCATCTATGAAAGACAAGATCTTACCGATAACTTGTAATGGAGACACATATTCAGCAATATGCACTAGTAGTGAGATCAAGCTAGCTCCTAGACTAGAAATAGTAGAATAACATTTCACGAATTGTAAATAAAAATGTTTATAGAATATCCATGAACCCTGAGTTCCTGATCACTATGGAACAATACAAAATTGTAGATAAGGTCGTTGAAAATGCCCTTTATTCTTGGAACTTACAGGGTTTACCACAGCCGGTGACACATACTGCACACTTTTTGAAACAAGCGGCATACTCACTTCGAAGCCGCGGTGTGTTGACACATCGCGGTGGCTTCGAAGTGAGTATGCCGCTTGTTTCAAAAAGTGTGCAGTATGTGTCAGCGGCTGTGGTAAACCCTGTAATGATCCTAGTGATGCGTTCTTCAATCCTTTCAAAAGAATAGTACATCAGTGAAGTACCATCCAACAACTTCTAGCCTGCTAGCCTTCTCGCTGGATCCCTAACATAGAGGCGTCATCTTCGTCATCATCATCATCATCGGAGTCTATTTTGGGTGAGTAAGTCATCTTCAAGTTCCCAAAAGTTCTCAAAAATACTCCGAAATTGGTCGATGTCCGAACAAAACAATGGCTGTTTTCGAAGCCTCAGATGTTTTCGAATCTATTCAGATTCTTTAGAAAATTGTGAACTTCAAGTGTTTGGTGCATATAGTTCTAGGTAGTATTTAAGGTTACATCTGGATTAAAATAATCCGCTCTAACAGTGATCAGCTATCCCGCTAGAGGAAGAAAACCAATCGGAGTCTAAGTCTGATGTTGATAATGTACAACATAAAATTAGACTTGTTATGAACACTAAACTTCAGCATCACTATCCATTAAAATCCCAACTGAAATCACAACTACATTGTTTACTGCATTGTGAGAACGGTTTAAGCTATATCAAAAACGTGCCAGCACCTGTCAGCCCATCTCGCCGCCCTCAGCTGGACGGATTACAAATCCGATCGTTTCCACTCACGCCCACGTCAATCCTGCTATCTTCGCTTCCATGCCAGCGAGTCCTTCGTGCCTTACAAGCCGTGCGATGTTTTCATGAATATTCATCGCCTTCTGCCTTCTCCCGGCTCTGGGCTCACCATCCCCGGCGAACGCTTCGCCACGCAAAAGGACACGCCAGAAAACGCTGCGCTTGCCATTGATATGCTTTTGTAAAACTTTCACTGCACTTTTGAAGTGATTCGGCGCGCTCGGGCGCCCCCTGTTCTCGGCCCTGGCTAGACTTTCGTTGTGGCTTTGGTAAATTCATCCATTTTGGCGAGAACTTCGCTCGCCGGCACTTTAACCGTGCCCCGGCACTCGGTTTGCATTTATGTAGGCGTTGTTCGGCAAACTTGTGGTCGCACGCCGCATAATGCTGTTTCTTACTACCCAGTGACACTTCATGTGTTCGCCCGGCCGCGGCAGAAGTAAGCTCCAGCTTCACGCACTGTGTGCAGTGCAGTGTGAATGTGTAGTGATTAGATCTTTAAGTGGATTTGCATACAAATGAAGAGAATAGTTGATTATGAGCGAACCGTCGTCCGCACGATTTATGCTGGCCCTTGCACGCGACGTTACGCCGCCTGCGATGATTAAATTCTTATAAACGGGTCGGGGACGTGGCGAACTGCTTGGACACATGGCGGCGGCTTGGTTCTGTGGCCCGGCGTGCAGAAGCGGCTAATTGAATCAAAACGATTCAAGCCCTCCCAGTCCCACCATTCGCGTGGCAGTAATTCGAAGACAATCCTTTAATCGAAAGCCGGACGAAGATTATTCCATCAGAAATTTGTGCTTCGCACTAATACCTATGCATGAATGTGGGGTTTGAGTTTTGGTTGTTTAAGATTTTGTTGGAAGAAATTATCGTGCCTGTTAAGTGTTGCAATTGAATGCTTTGAATGACATGAGCCATTTTTTAAGTTTTATAAGCAACAAACGCTGCCTAAACTGAGGCATCGGCGTTACGTTTTTGAAGCGTTACGGTTCGTGTCCAGGGTGTATGAACTTTTCTTTGAACCTTTAAAAATTAAAATATAATTAAATAACAATTATTTTCAATGCAGATTGAAATATAATGATTAAACTTATACCTTATAGTGAGCCAGTGGAGTTTTATTTATTATCTAACTTTATATGCCACGTTGTATATTCTACCTCACATATTATTATACCAGTTATCTGATTGATTGTTTTAATAACTTCAACTGTATGCTTATTATTGTGCTTATTTTCGGATAATTATAAACAAACAATAAAAGACTTTACAATATCCACACCCTTAACCAGATATTGGAAGAATCGGAAGCACTCGTAACGATAAAGATAAATGTTACATCACCATCGACACCAAACGTAACGCTTTCAACACGTAACGCAGATATTTAAGCTGCAGTTTTACCATACAAATTATATTTTTCTATTTCCTACGTAAGCAAAGCTGTGAAAAGCTGATACTATAACAAACGAATAATTAATAATTTGAAACTGTCTTTAGCTTGTTCTAGTTTTCTACTTTGCCTGCATTTTTTATTATAATAGTTGTTACTGTAACTACTGCTGGTGACTGATGATTTCAATGACATAAATAGTTCAATTTAGTATCAAAGTATTTCATTTACATATAATAATAAAATGTTACAAAATATAACATAAAAAATTAATGTAAAATACAATAGTTCAATGGTTTAAAATGGAGTTATAAGTGACCTAATAAATAGGACCATTAATGAGCGTTGTTCGTTTTAGCAGTGTTCTCTAAGAATAAAAAACGAATAGCTTTTCAAATACAGCTTCAAATAATAAAATAATGTGTAATTTTGTACGTTATATTTGCTTTGAAAACACTTCTAGCGTCAACAAACTGAATGCAAATGTTATCGTTATTCACGAGAATAAAAAGCACTCGTTTACCAGCAGGTATGCAAATTACTTCTGATATTACTTATCGCTACAAGCTTGTAGTATACCAGCGTGCATCAACCATCCCCGCCATTCCTTCGAGCGGGTCGTGAGCAGCAACCCGGTTCTGCTAAGTGAAAATACGACGGCGAAAGTGCATTCAACGAAATAAACTATTCGCCGGGTAGGAGACACACAAACACACACACACGAAGTTCACCGGCGCGGAGGTAGGGCAAAAACTTTCGCTCCTGTTTGCACAGCCCCCACAGCTCTAGCCTCTCCCGCACGCAAAGCAAATCCGATATTTTTGCACCATGTGTTTGTTTGCACCGGCACGGCACAAAACAGCAATTTTATTCGAATTGGAGCACACCGAGCAGCGTTCCGGTTCGTTGCAGTCGACTTCAGCGCGGGGTTGATCCTTGCGTTTGTTTGCGTTTGTTTTTTCTTCCCCCGTGTTGCATTCCGGCTGTCACCTGCCGGACCGCACCCTGGCAGCGCGTGCCCGATTGTGAGACGCTCGAGCGTCAGGAAGCGTGTAGTAAAAGTTTACAAACCCGGAAAAATCATACCACATCCGGTGAGTGTGCGTGTGTGTGTGTGTGTGTGTGCTGATGATGGTCAGATTTATTGGCTTCCGGTTTCCATGGGTAACGCAGTTTCCTGTGGTTTCCGAGATGCTCCACTGAGCTTCTCGAGAGCACAGGTAGAAATGTGCTCCGAAAACTAAATGGAATGGAAAAGGCCACACGGCAGCGCTCGGGAGGGTAACGACACGTAATCAAAATCTGAGTGTTTTTTTTGTGTTTTGTTGTTGTTGTTTCTTCCATCCACTACTTCTTCGCCGACCACATCCGTATCGTTGACAGGTGATTGGAAGCGCGGTTTAAGCGCGGGCTGCCAGGTCGTCAATATGGTGTGCGAGGCGTTTTGGATGTTGGTTAACGCCTGACGGTAGGCAACCGTCGGGTATTGCCAGCACCGCGCAACCACAACAACCACAACCGATCAACTTTCCGGGACGATTGCTTTGGGATTCAAATCAAACTGGAAACAAATTGGAACCGAACACAAACGCGCGGGAACGTGAACAGATGTTTAGGGACGGGGAGCCTACAGCAGGAGTACGGCTCAGAGGAAGTGTACACGATCCGGAGATAATGTACTACCACAAGCGCGACATGCGAAACACAATCCAATAATGGCTGGAAGCTAGTATTTTGCAAACATTACTTACACGAGCCGAATTTCAGCGGACATCGCTGCGTGTCCATCGGGAAGTCCTCCAGGTTCATCGGGCAGCCGGCCTTAATGGTGAGCCTGCGGAGGGAAGCAAATAATCAAAGCAGAAAAAATAAGATAAAACGACATTACCAGACAATCATGCAGCCAGGCACAATGGACAACAGGATCGTTAGAAAAAAATCTTAACCACACACACTAACTCACGAGCCCAGCTGTATCGAATGACAAGCCTGCGAATGCGGTTGTGATGAGATGGCACAATAAGCTCCTAATAGGATGCACCGGACACCGCGCGGACGCTAACCGCACGCTCCCAAAAGGAGGAAGAAGCAGCGAATCTAATGGAACGATAATTGGCAATTTGCTGCAGCATGCCGGGTCCGGCAGAAATAGGAGAGCTAGCGCTGCTATTAACTCAATTGGCGGGAAAAATAGGGCGGCCGGCAGGGAGCGCATCCTCCAAAGACATTGTGTACGGTTTGAGGGCTGCAGCAACGGCGTCTTGCTGAAATGTTTGTTCCTCGGAGGAAAGCTCTAACTTAAGATTTGTTTCGTTTGATTGTTTGGAACTCGTTGCTTTTGAATGGCATTGAAGGCATTTGAAGTATGCTTTAATTGTTATATGGAATAGTTCGGTGAAAGTGACGTTGATCATTCGTTACGTTACGTTTTTGACGCGTTACGGTTTGTGTCCAGGGTATATGCATGAGCAAACCCACCCAGCATACTTTCTGAAGTTTTCGGAATCAAATCGTTATCTTTATTTAATTTAATTGACACAATAATCAGATCTAGGCCTCACATATTGGGCTGTATCTTACTAATTCCACCTTTACTTTTATGACAGTCCTGCATCTAGTTGAGATTCGAACCCAAAATGCCTAGCTAATTTGCGCCTAAAAGTATGCAACGTCTCATCTACTCTTCTCTGGTAAATAAAACGTTTACAAAGCGTCTGCTGAAGTACAAGTGAACAAGAAACGTGTGCACATGAAAACAGTGTAAAATCTTGCATCTCAAATTTTCCAACAATTCCAATCCCTGACTAAGGAATGGATAACTATGAGCAGAACATTTCGAACATTTTTTTTGCATATTCTCATTTTCTTCCGAGGTCAAATTACCACCTTCAAATGTTCAACAGTCTGCCCGGGCTGCCAGCCTACATCCCGACGGTAGCTAAAATTAAACCATCCCAGGAAGCGCAACCACTTGCCCATAAAATGTAGTACTACCGCGTGTGCCCATTACGAACCGAAACCATCGCGGACTTCCGCGTGCGCGATCCAATTGCAGGTACGGACGGTTCGGGTCGGCTCGTGCACTGAAATTGAATTCCCCACCCGGGCTCCACCAAATTAATCCCTCGTGCAATGTTAACTGCTGCGTTCGCGAGCGGAGCGCTGTCGGTGGCGCTCGAACCGACCGGCAATCGGGCCATTAGATGGTTGATCAAACTGCTCGTTTCGCGTGCAATTTGGTGGTATTTAACGAACGATTTAACACTTACGGTCAAATGGACCGAATACTCCTTTCGTGCAAATCATGGTGTCAATTGACACCTAGAAGGCTATTT